>DWDV01000854.1:0-14851 GCA_018245615.1 Mimoniades ocyalus
TAGCTTAGCATCTAATGTAATACCTAGAAAGACAGTCTTATTGACCACTTCTAGTTCCTCATTGTTCATCAAAATCCTGGTTTATCCTATTAAAGATATATGATACCCACATATTCAATTGACAGTTCAAAGATGTTAGTGGGCTTAAAACAATACTGTGGGTTTATACATTAGCAAAATTCCATGAAACTTATAAGATATCTGTATGAAGATTTTATTATACCATAAGACCGCGTACGATAAAACATACCGGCAAAACCGTGGTACAGATAAACTTTCAACCTGAAAATAAAATGTCTTGCTTGCTCTTCGGATCGGAAATATTTCTTTCAAAAATAATACATTAAGGTTGGCATTCCGTGCCAAGTCTGGGAACGGAAAGTCTTATATTGTAGTGTAAGTTAACACAAAACGTACGTAGTCGTCGAGCGCGATCCGCTGACGAACCTTGTTATCTCTCGTATAATGTATGCGAATGCACTTGTGGTTGAATATTCATATCCGTGCGTATTCTTTTCTTTACGGTGCTTAGATAAATCCGATTTGAATTGGAAGATATCGAGGGCTAAAGTGGTAAGGTTTAGATCCTTTTGTACCAATTACGTGCATCGGCGGATCTTGAGATATTCTTGAGAAATACCATAGGAATATATATGTTTGTGAAATTTTGAAATATAAATTACTGATGCGCTGTGGTATCGCGTTATATCTCAGTTTAATTTCTTTTTACATTACAAACGTATTAAAAAAATCTTTATTTATGCTGTTACTATACTTAGACCATATTGGTTTTTGAATTATAATATACTATTATATAGTTATTAAATATTCATATTAATAATACTGTGCCCAGAGTACCTACCTACTTACGTTCATCAGATTAAAGACATTAGATTTTTTGAAAATTAAGTATCTATGTTTGTACCTATATATATTAATGTTTTTGTTTTGATTATCGATTACTTCGTGTTAAAAAAATGTTACAATTACGTACGTGTGCTACAGTTGACTAATAAAATACTTAAATTTACAGTTGACTAATAAAATACTTAAATTTACAGTTGACTAATAAAATACTTAAATTTACAGTTGACTAATAAAATGCTTGGCAGCTATAGTGCAATTTTTTTTAATCACCCTTTTACTTAGTTACTTATATATGTATGTAACATGACGCCTCTATTTCTTCGAAGGGATAGACAGGGAGGAGTTAATAGCCCAAGGTTTCACTAGTTATTATATGTTCTACCTACGTCCCTTAGAAAATGTGTGAGAGTTGTGTATTCTCCGTTGCAAAGTTAATTCTAATCATTGTAATGATTATACTTTATATTGCTAGTATTGTACAATAGTACAATAAAACAATCATGTTGAGATTAGCAACCGTGCGTCATTGATGAAAATTAATGACACTTGGAACGTCTGTTTAAGATCCGAATATTCAGGCGAGTTTCAGGCGACAGGATATCGGGGATACGTCCATTGTAAGGATTTACGCTAATGAGATCCGATGCACCTGGGAAATTTCCCATAGTGTACTTGTATAATCTGTCATCCGAGTGACGTGACTTCGTTTCAATCATTCATGACCTCTCGATACAGTTAATATATACCTGCTCTGATGTATATGTATAATCCGTTAAATATGTCAATTATTTAAGAAAAAAAACGTAAAATCGCGCCTGTAATCCAAGAAGAGGTAGGTAGGTATGTAAGTTTATTAAATACCCTTTTTTATATGCACTTCTAGGCCTACGAGGAAAATTACAAGTTTTATTAATAATATTTTATTTACCTATTATTTCCTAATGTTCATAAATGATCTATTTACGCTATCACCTGAAACCGGAAATAGCAGTGTTGAAAAACAGTACGTAATATTGTCACACAAACTATTCAAATAGCTAAGTTTATTTTGCATTTTGTACACGGTGTGTTGTATGGCGATGTTGTTTTTGAACCTGAAGTTTCGAAATATAACCAGTTTCATTTGAATTGAACAAGTTGTTACTATACTAAACCTTTACGTAGTTGAACACTCGAACATACATAAAGACATTAGTTTTGCTATGGTTAGTAAAGGTAGTGAACCTATCCAAAATTGTACTTCAACTGTTTCATTTGAACAGTTTCTTGGCACCTGAATTTTCTTTAAAACAACTCTGTCTTGGCAATTTTTCACCGACTGCATCCGACTTACTCGGAACTGTGACTATTTCAAGTTTCTTTAAAACGTTCAATGTGTTCGTATTACTAAAGGAATATTGCCGAAATCCGGCAATAGTTCAATCCGAGCTAAACAAGTTCCAACTGAAATAAACAGCCAGCGCACACTTGTTCCCTTGCGCCTCGGGGACAAGAGGAAAGAAAAGGAATCCCGCTTCGGGTGTCCCGTGCGGGTGCATATCCAAGAAGCGCGGGCGAGGGCCGTGCAAATCTCTCTTGTTCAAAATGAAGTTACGGATCCGCTCAGAAATTGTGTTTTATATTTTTCCTGAGCATGTGACGCGAAAAAAAAACAATTCGAACAGCTCCGGAGCAATTTTTTACTGACGACGGGTGTTCGCCCTTTCGCAACTATGATAGAATACAATTTCTCCCTCCCAATGTCGCTTGCATCTGCCACATTAATACCGAACTGAATGAGATTAATGCCATCTCAAGTTCTTTTATTCTCAAGTCTTCATAGTCGTGTAATGTCGCAAGTCGGTCCAAAAAATCTTTACGAGTACGCGTAACATTTCCATATGAATGTATCAATTTCAAAATCGGGCTGCAAAACTGTTAATATTGTTGGATTAGTAGCCTTATTCAACACTAAATGGATTTTATTGTCGCTATTACAGCGGCGGCGACGATCTATGCATATGATTAACGTCATGCTAGTGCATGCGTCTCTTGTGTAATTATGCAAATGCAAACTAACATCGCTAATTTGTTCAGGCGTTTCAACGGCGGCTTGTTTATTTAGATAAATAAATTACATTAAATATTACACAGAATAAATATCTATCTACCTGTCGAAAGCAGGGCGTAATGGTGACCTATGTCCAGCAGTGGAATGTTTCTGCTGTACAGCTTTTCGCAGTTGCTTATTAGTTCTATTGACGTCATGTGTCGTTTGGAAAGATGTCCTTTTGTGCAGAAAATAATTGCAGATTGCAGTGCAGATAATTTTGATGTGTGTGTGAGTGTGTATGTGTATATAAACCTTAATATACTTTGTATGGAACGGATATATTTATATTAATCTTATATATCGTGCTTATTGAGCCAATACCCATCAACTCGAAATATTGAAATATTTATATGGTGCCTGTTAAACACACAATACATGCGACTAAGATGTGTAGCTAAATATACATAGATTTTTCAAGTCGCTATGGTAAAAAATATATGCAAGATTAAAAAGCTTCATGATTTCCTAATATTTGTTTGTAATTTGTGTTTGTATTTCTTCAATAAACATTTTGAATAAAATTCTTTTTTCTAAATAATTTAGTTCAACTTTTAGTTAAGTTACGAGTATATATTTTGCAATTATGCAATGACTACGAGTTGTGAGCGACCGAAAAAGTTTAGGTTTCATCTTTATAACTTCCTCATTTAACGTGAACTGTAAAGTTTATTGAATAAAATATACAGTAGACCATTTACATATATTTACGTGTATAATATGTTTTGTTTCCTCGCTCCTTGTGTTTTGGTCTTGCCATTTATTTACAGTGTAAAATTTACAGCGAATTTTGTAATGCTTATATTAATCATGTATTCCATTATCATTGCATAACACACACACACACACACACACACAATGTAATGTCTACATTACTCGTATGTAGGTTTAATTGTGTTGGAAATCATGTGGGCGATCAGGAATGAAAGTGGTATTGTTTGCCCATTACCTACACTTAAGTACCAGGTGTGCGTACTAATCTCAAAAAGTTCGTCTCTATATAATATTAAGTATACGAGATATTTTATAGGAGTCTCAACTGATAATTACATACTTTTTTTTGTGAATATAGAAACGTATTAAAATACCTAATATGTATGTATACAAACATACACACATACAAACATATTTATGTGTGTGTATGTTAGCGTGACAGTGGTAGTCAACTGCAGACATTTTTACATAAAAGTCAATAATATATGTTACTTTAAGTTGTTATGGCGAGACAGTACTCGTTAGTCGTTACTGCCAATTGGTCTGGTGGCATTGACGAGATTTCGTAACGAGCGTCATAATATTTTATGTCACGACTTGCAGCTCACGAATTCAAATTTTTTCTATCTTAATAACCCCCGCTTGTCACGTATTGCATTTTTAATTACATTAACAATAGGCACAAACAAAAATATATTTCGATGTCTATTCGGAAGTGTATTATTTATTTAAATCGTTTATATCGGTAATCGGTTCTTTGAGCGGTATTTATCATTGAAATCCTTCTAAGGTACTTAGGCAGCACCTGTTGTAATTGCGGTTTAACCGAAGTTATTATTAACCGTTAAATTATGAAAATATATTCGCATTCCTCCTAACAAGTGGGCGATTTTGTCAAATGGGTCGTTGAACCGTTGCGGTTGGCAAACGAATGGCTGAATTCCATGTTATCTCAACAATTAAGTGGTGAACTGCGAGCACAAAGTTAAGACATCAACGGCTCCATAGTGTCAGTGGTGCGAGAGCTGTGTGTAAAGTCTCACACGTGCATTCATAACCGTTTGGAGCAATATTTCAGTTATTAAATGTATATCCCTTTGAGAAAATGATAAACAACTGGTATGGCAACAATAACTGGTTAAAACGCTGTTGTTTAATGTCCATAATTGAACAAGTTAATCTCATAATTAGTTAAGGATTTTAAAAATGCTAAATGTTACCGATTTTAATTCTATGTTGCGTCTTATATATGACTGAATAATTTGTCGTACAATACGCCGTTTTAAACATACCGTAAACAATCTTATAAATTTCTTACAGTATATAGAAATAATCATCACAGATACATAAAATATATGTGAAACTGTTAATTGCGTTCAATACGAGACACAAAGAACCTGATTGTTAATTGCCACTCGGCTCCCGGGCGATGTATTTCTAAACGCTTCACAGTGACAGCGTATCGCGCGAGGCTACCCGTTAGAGGCTGTATTCTAGCCGCTTGCTCCGGGCTGAGCGCACGCTTCGACACTCCGCTTATACTACAGGTGCAATGTTACGTCGCAATAAGTTTAATTTTATTATGTTTAGTATTCAATTTATTTAAAGTTGTATTTGATTGTACTCACCAGTGGGAAATTAAATATTGTCGCTTCAAAACGTTACAAGAAGTGTCGTATTTCAAAACCGTACCTATATTACTGTTTATCGTGGTTTCGGAAACTTTTTCCGTCCAGAGATTTAATGTTTCGTTCTATTTTAAAAAGTTGTTTGCTGTCATTTGTGTTAAAAGTGTTTTATCAAATGTCAATCTGTATTTTTTTTTGTTTCAGATGTCATCGGCATCGTTTTTCAAGTGATTATTCGTTGAAGAAAACATCAACTGGAGACGGTGCATTGAAATGTGAATTGTGTGTTGATAGTGTTAAAGTCAAATTTTGTTTGTGTGTACATTCATCAATGAAGGATCACGTGTAAATACATTAGCGACATTTGAAAACAATTCGCCATGGAGACGGAGGAACTTACGAAACTTGTGGACGGTATATACAAGGTGAGGATATAACTTTATTGTTACTTAATTAGCTTTCGTTTGAAAGTTACCAAAACTTTAATAAGGGAATAAATTTTACACATTTATGACATTAATTAACGTATAATTTGATGCTTTTTAATTTTAAGAAACGTTAAACAACATAAAAGTATTATTTATATGAGACTATACCTACTTCATAATTTACTCATAATCGTCATTCATTATATGTGAATTTATACTAAATTAGTTTTACATTTGTGGTATCCTGTTTTTAAATTTTGAAAATAATACCTGCTTTATATGTAGAATCCTTTCATAACGTTATTTTGAAGCTGAATTATTATATAATGGTAAATAATATATCTGTTTCTAAATTTTTTATTGCACATTTTTTAGTTCCCTTTATATTTGCAAAAACATAATATAATCTTGCAAGAAAATCAAACGATTTAAAGATCCATCTCGAGGGCTCAATGTCCTTGAAAGATAATGAATTGGCTTATTAATGTGATAAATTTCTGTTATTTGCATTTTTCTTAAAATATAAGGTTAGTATTGTATGTATAATTAATTTTATAGAAAAAATCTTCATATTAAATGCAAATAGGCAGGTGTTTTTATGAAAATTACTTTAAGAATAAATGTTGGTAACGTTTGTTGTATGTACTATCAAATAATTAACACTTATACAAAGGCAGAATTACTGGCTCGTTGGCTGTGTTGGTTGCAAGCGCGACTGCCGAGCGAGAGGTCCTGGTTTCAAATCGCGGGTTGGGAACTATCGATTTTTCTAACTTAGATTTTTTTATAGTGGCTCAGATTCTGGATTATGTGCCTCTATTCTAGTTTTCCACTTTACTATTCTACTTTTTCATCTAAGATTTTCTAGAAGTGGCTCGGGGTTTGGATATGTGCAAGGCATAGGCTAACCAATTATTCCATAGTGTGACTAAACGTAACTGGTGAACCGTGGGAGTGTATTAGTCTTCTGCCTTCCTGTTCGAGGATTATCGGTATGATGTTACGTATAAAGACAGCAACATTGACACAATTACTTATTTAATTTAAATCAATATATTAATTTTATAAATACAAATATATACAAAAATAAATACATATACAAAAATAAATAAAAACAATTATAACACCAACGAATTACCTTTGCATTGAATCTTAGATTTCATAAACGACTCTTGTGTTACATATAGTTTTCGTTTAATAATAATATTAATTACTCGTAGTTATAAGACTTAAAATATATTAAAGGTATAAACGAAGTACTCAGAAGTTATTCACGATTTCTAACGTACTTTAATACCGTGCTATAGAAGTGAAAGGAACAGGCGGCCTTATGGCTGCGTTAACGATAAGCCCACGGCTCTGCGGAAAGAAAACAAGACATACTCGTATGGTTCTATAAACATACATATCAATATATGTGCGTATCTGTTTTTTTCACTTTTAATCGACTCCAATAACTAAGCTGGTTTTCATTTTGTCTCTACTGACTTGCATTGTCTTTTATTTAAAATTCGTATTGTTCATCATATTTATTTATAAACTTGCATACACATACACGAATTCTATAAGGAAATGTTAAATGTCTGGCATAAGAACATACTTGCCATAGCACATTGCCTAATATTTAGAAGTTTAAGCTTGTACTTCATAATATATACATATATTTACATATACGTACATAATTTGCTCAATTTTATTTGAGTTTCTTCGTCAAAATAATCATTAAAATTATTATTTAAATTCTCGCAACCTTTACGCTTTTCGATCGGTGTTTTATTATATCGAGTTCGAGAACTAAGATCGTTATTGAAAATCTTATGCACCTGTAAAGGAAATAGGCGTGTCTCTATATGTCAGTATATATGACTTGCTTGCTGTTGCAATATACGATTGCTTTTATAGTCAGACGAGGGTTAAACTATGAGCTTCGTATAATACATTTTGCTTAAATGTACATAATTATGTATTGGTGATGTTATACTCGTATAAGATTTTGACTGTCACTATCAGCGAAGTGATAGTGTAGTTGACTCTATTTTAAAATTTACATATTTTTAGGCATCTGATAACATAGCATCACGCTTGTATTTCTTTGAAGGGGCAAGCAGATAAGTATTACGACATGTTAGTACTTTTTCATTTACCCGGTTGATAAATTGAAGCGAAACTTGTTTACATGTGCATTAACTAAGATAGTAGCGCTTATGAAACTTTATTAATGTGGGTTTAGTCTAAAAGTACCTATAGTTTTAGTACACATTTCGATTTCCCAATAAACCCAATTAACTAGACCTTTGATAACGAAAGTGTACTTCAAAAGGACATTTAAATGTCGAACAAGAAAGTGAAAATACCATAGATAATTGAATTTATTAATAGGCGGATCTTTGTGCACCTGCCTTTAATGTCAAGGTCAAACGGTCAACGAAACAGCTTTGGAAGGAGCGACGTGTTCTGTACGACATTCTCTAAGCCGTTTATAGTAGTATTATGTATATCGCATTCCATATTCGAATTCCGACTTTCGTTCGTATTTTTTTTTATCAATTTCAATGTAGTAATACTTTGGAAAACATTTTTTGGGAATTTTGTTGAGTATTAATTGAATATGTTAAAATATCAATGAAAATTAAATGAAATACATATCTTTATTGTTTCCATTTGAATAATTAACAGTTCACGATGTAGATAAATCATTTACAAAGCTCGTTTAACGGGAAATAATAGGAGAACATCGTGTTGTACAAATTAATTTTCTACTTTAATTAACGCAATCGAGTTACATAAGTATGGCTTGTTACATGATCAAGAAATTAATTAGGATGTTACTCGTAAATTATCTGTAAATATAATTACCTACATCATTATTTATTTTGTCGTTCCATTGTTGGTTTATGCTCTTTTTCAAAATGAGAAGTTTTAAAGGTGTAGTCTGCAAGGCCAAAGGTATTAATGTTATTAACATAACAACACGCCAGGTCTCTTACGGGGTAAGCAGAGAATACCGAACGCCCAACATTCCTATTACAAACCTAATGTGTTCTTTCATCGCGCATTGTTCTCTTCATAGACATATTAGCTACATACTCGTATATGACGGCAATATAAAGTATGATTTAGTAGTCGCAGTTTTTTATACTATACAACCTGGTAGGTGGAGCATTAATGCAGGCTTTTACCGTGAAGGTAACACAGCCTCACCTTATCTCATACGAGGATCTGTTTGAGATTGTATCGGGCTCATTCTAGTTCCACTACTCGGTTGCTGTCTTTACAGCTTGATATCTATTCAGATTGAATGGGAGTTAGTGACCGCTTAACTTACTGGTTATCAGTGCAGTGGGTTTTTTATATTTACAGTGTGTAGTAATGTGCACCTGCCCACATGTTAACCTTTGCATTTATAAACAATGAATATTGTATAAGACTCATTTGAGTGTTTAGCGTATTGTCTAAAACCTTCTACGAAATAGAACAGCAATTCGTCACACCTACGAAGTCGATTGTGACATTCATTGCAATAGAATCTCTTACATCTCCAAGTCGCATTAAACATTGACTATATCTGAAATTTGCATATAAATTTCATAATTACCAGTTAATGTAATTTTACATTATAGATATGTACGCGTACATTGACATATTATCGCTTTTATAACTTTAAAGTGTCAGAATGTGTTTAAAAATGTAACAGTATTTTTTTCTATTCCTTGTATCTTATAACTTTGGTAATAAATAAATTATTGTTATTTGAAGTGCCTCGTTGGTGGAGTGGTTGCATGCCTGACTGCTAATCGATAGGCCCTGGGTTCTAATCCAGTGTTGGCTACTATAGAATTTTTCTATCTTAGATTTCCTAGTCGACATTTTTAGTAGTGGTTCGGAGTCGAGATTCATTCCCGGTCTACGGCAATAGGCTCACCCCCCGGTCTATAATAGGAGTAACTGGTGAAACGCAGGAGTGTACCACACTTCTCTGCTTACTTCTTTGGGTATTACAGGCATCACGCTAATGGAACCAACAACTCGTCTACTAAAATAAATGTTTTTCAGTCGTTTCATTAAACATTAATAAACAATTAGGACTAAATGAAATAATTTGTCATTCGTGAGCTTTCGTCGTTTTTTATTTACTCGTATTATAACGTTATTGCTTACAGCTTTTTTGATTTGCGAACAAATTTAACGGTGGAAAAAATTCAAAACAAGCTTAATTAAGAAATATGATAAAATGTACGTGACTGTCGTAAGTTTTACTTTTTACCTCGTTGTCGTCTAAATGGAAATCCGAGGGAAAAATTAGGGCTTTTTGCCTCAACGGCACAATGATGTTGTTTTTGAAACAAAAACCTTCAAATAACTTGTACTAAGATTGTTATGGGGGAGGAAATTAAGGTTACCGCAGCTCTGAAGGGACAAAGAATTTCCACTTCTTAAATGTCAACAAAAATTAATTTTCTACGTTCCATAAATAATACTTTAATTGTACAAGAACATTTTTAGTATCAAACCAAATCAATTCAAATCTAAAATGAACGTTTAATATAAATAATTTTATTGTGAACATAAATACGGTCGTGAAGTAAAACATACCCGTAACACCCGTCCGATACGTACAATGAAAAGGGAAATTTTACTACGTAGTTCAATTTTAATATCTTCGGCAACATTACGCGTGTCCGTTTAATTTCCTCTCGCGGACCGTTCCGATTATGTATAACGTTCACTTCGTGCATGCAATTTGTTTTACCTAATGTATTTGTTCGCTATTTATAACTAAACATGAATGGAGTATACTGTTAGTGTTCATGACTTTTTTTGTTCAACTTGTTTAATTAAGGTTCACTGACATTTGATTTACATGTTAAATACAATTTTAAATACATATTATTATTATCTGTCGTAACATAGCAACAAATAACGCTTGTATTTCACCAAAGGGGTAGCAAGAGGTGTGCAAAACTCTCACTTTTCATCAGTTATGTCATATATTTCGTATACTGTCGTACCCACGGAATTGCCGGTGGGCTAACATTTGCAATGTTCAAAATAGTCATAATTACATTATAATGATCTTTTCGTCTATACCAAAAAATATATACTTAGAATAAGTTACTTATAGAATATGTCATTAAATTATTGTTTGTATCATTTTTGAACGTGCGATTTATATTTATTTAAATTTCAACATTCATTTCGTAAGGTTGCGAGCTGAGCACATTGTTCTTTAATAAAGAAAATGTATACAATAACGTTCTATAAGTAGGGTAATTTGCACTAAGAAATAACAAAAGCTTACGTGGCAATACAATGAGTGCACACTAAGAGAACATAATTAAAACGTATTGAAAGTAAATTGGAATACCGCGCATACCCCTCCGCCACCAACGTGTCTTACGAAAATAAGAGAGTCAAGGTTGTATGTGGAGACGCCTCCAAGATATGCGGCACATTTGTCTCTCTTGCGATATCACTCGACGCATCGAGACTGATATAACGCAGCCATTGTTGTGTGAGCTGCGTGTTCGCAACGTAATTGAGGCATCTGAATTATCGCGGAGTTCAATGTTATTTGGTGGTGCTGAGCGGTTTCCTCCCTCGAATGACTCTAGTGAGATTGCCTCGCGACATTACACGAGCCTAATGTAAATTTTCGTCGTTACGTTGTATGTTTGTTCGGTGCTCCTTCCGCGTGGGGCCTTGCGTGATTCTTCCGGTCAATGGGAAGAATTTGTCAAACGTGTGCTGTTCCGCCCTCTTAGGACAGTGTCATGGGAAAAATAATGGAACGCTCCATTATATCAATTTTATTTGATTGCAATGTTATTATAGTAATGCATTTTTACTTCGCTTTATTGAAATAATTTGAAATGATTAATAATGATTTATTGAAATGATTTGTTAATAACTAAGGTACCTGTTGTTGTATGCGATTTGTATATTAAAATTATTTATATGGACAAGTAGAGTTACGATGGATTTCTAGATCATATACCATTGTAAAGCCGGTAATAGGGGCCTTTCATTCTTAGAGGTTTCAGTCTGTCCGTGATCCTTGACTCGTTCACGATTCAGACAGTGCGTGAAAGGAGAATACTGAAAGGAGGCGAATGGATTGAAATGGTATTAACGGTCTTACGTTCGTAGATAGACCCAGTGTTCCGTGTGGGATCTCACATGCGCTGTGCAGTCTTTGTAATGATGTTCATAGTGATCTTAAGAGTGGTTCGACTACTGGTGTAATAGTCGCATTTAATTTATTTTTTAAAGGGGATGATTTTTAAGTTTATTAAAATATACATAAGGGTTAGCATCCATTACTCATTAGTATATTGCACCATTTTGTTTTAGTATATATTGAATAGGTACTACGAGTATATACGGTACTAGATACATATGTATCTCTGCGTTAACAAACAAATAAGTCATAAAAAACAAATACGTCATAAAATAGATGATATGACCGTATAAAGTCCTGATAAAATCTTTCGTCGTGAGCTTCATAAAAATGTTAACAATAGAAGATTAATGTTCTTTAATCCGTGGCCTGAGTTCTTCGTGTGTGGAATAGATGTTATTATATAAGACTTAATATTGCTTAATATACATTTTAATGATACTTTCACTAAAGTAGCTTTCATTTTTACGCGCTTCCACCAATATTAATGAAATCGATGAATTGATAAATATTAAAATGTTACAAATAATTAATAGTATACAAGAATGCAAAACGTTTTCATTCAAACATACATATACAGTCATAGAATTTTTAAAATCTTAATTTGCATGTTTTTACATAATTTAAGGAAATAAAATGAACAAGTTGAACATCATATACATATTAATAGAATTTAACTAAGTTGGAAAAGTAACAGAGTTTGGAAGCTTTGCCCACTAGTAAGCCTTGATCGAAACGTTGTATTATAGGTACATATGTTGGATACTATCTTAGACAATGTTCAGAACAGTTTCGTCACCGGCCATCTTTGTGATGTTTCAGATGTCAGAAATATTTTAGGAGCAACGAAACTTTCCGAGTAATGTGTACTCGTATATATATAAAAAAGTATCAATACAGCTCCATTGGACTTTGCAAGCTTTTGGAATACTTTGTTCATTTCTCATATGTTCATAGCTGATATCGATATAATGTGTAGGATAGTAAATTTTCATCGGTAGTAAATGTACCAAATTGGAACCATTTATGTAATTATCATTGCAATAAAGTAACATATGTAAATGTTTTTAATCAAAATATTTCCCGTCAGTGTATGTATGTGCTCATTACAAAAGTGAGATTAAATGTAAATTTGATGAGTCCATCAAACTATGCTAAGCGTCACGTGTCTCGCCGCAAGACTGCGCATCATATCGTATTAGAGAACGCTTGTCATAAACTATGCATGTAACCATGTCTGCGTTCCATGACGTCACCGAGAGTTTATTAAAAAACTCTAATTGAAACTAAATTATGTATTATTTATCGGTTCAAACGGAGGTCGTCGTGAGAAATAAGCAATGGTATTATCATTACGAATTTGATGTAGCGAATTATTGTACGTTTCGGTGTTTTATTTTAATATTAGGTGTTATCTGGAATATTGTGTGTTCTAATATTATGTGTTCTGTGGAAGATGAAAATAGAGTAACGTTTTATTAAAGTTGCTTTTACAATTTAATATGTTTTAAATATAATATGGACTTAAAAGTAACTGGTGAAACGTGGGAATGTTCTACATTCATCTGCCTACCTCTTCGGGGATTACAGGCGTGATGTTACTTTTTTTTTTTTTATGTTTTAAACGCATTCTCGAGATAATTTTATTATTACCAAACAAAAGCACCACTCTTGCCTTGAAAATATTCGCCAGAAAATCTTACTTCCGTTACGAATATTACAATAGGCTGGAAATAATTGTGTTAGCCAATGTTTTTCCTTCTCAGTAGATTTTCATTTGTACAGTTAAATAACAATAACAAAAGCTCGTCCTCGTTAGAGATCCTAGAGGCAATATAAGATTTTTCGACAGAGCGATTGGTTCCTAATACACTTACTTCGCTGATATATGCTCTAGGTCTCCCGTGGTAGAGATGCCTATGCCTAGTAGTACGATGGAACATGATTTGTATCCGGTAATTACTATGCACATAAATATTATTACAAACATAATGAAAAAGTCTAACTGAACTCCGTTATTATTTGCCTTTCTAATATTACACAGAAATAACTTAAAAGAATAATGTAATGTATACACATATTAAAGCGTTCATTGTCCTATAGTGTGTAGGTATCGTATAAACTGTTTACAATTAACTCTATATGCTTTATATCAGTAATCCTGGAAAATAGCGATGCTTATTTGAATAAGAATAGACGAGCCACCCTATGGTAGAGATCACTTTCGTTCATGCGCCATTTCCACTACTTATTTTTTTTTAACTGAAATTTTCGATACATTACAAAAAGTTGGTAAAGCTTAAGATTTCAATCTCTACATTAATTAATTTTGATTTAAATTGTTAACTGGCGTTTTTATCACGTCAGATTCTTAGTAACTTTCACATAACGTCAAGTACTACATTACTATATTCACGATGACCAACTGAAATATTGTTCAATTTTCGATACTTTCTGTTCTAAATGTACTAATGTAATGATTCAACGTTATTTTTTAAAATTTCTATATCTATCACCTGTATTTATTCGTTTCTACTTAAAGATTGTTTGTTAGTAGTATTTAATCGCTTGTTAAAATCAAAGTATAAAGGAAACTGACACATTGGGTAATCAACACAGAACTTTACATCAATAACTATAATTGTTATATTGTAACCATAAGATAGTATCAGAAACACTACCGAACATTTATAAACAACACAACCTATGGTCTTCGGTCCAAGATACGAATGTCTGAAGCTTTTCAAGGCACGGCACAATCGTATATTCCTTTCTCTAAACTATTCTTACGATCTCTATATAATTTCATTTCTCTATACTAAAAGCAAAGAGTATCTATAAATAAAGCATATTTGACTGCCTCGTTGGTCTTGTTGGTTGCAAGTGCGACTGCCGAACGGGAGGTCCTGGGTTCGATTCCCGGGTCGAGCACTACTAAAATTTTCTA
>DWDV01000855.1:0-14843 GCA_018245615.1 Mimoniades ocyalus
ATTGAACCCAGGACCTCTCGTTCGGCAGTCGCACTTGCAACCAACACAACCAACGAGGCAGTCAAAGAAAAGTTTCATATGTTTATTTCAAATACAACTTCAGATCCGCTATCGTCTATATGTCAAAGCAGAACCAATTTAAAGAAGTTAAGCGGATTTAATTAAAACATAAGTAATCATTTCGTCATGTAGTTGAAACTAACTTTGTAGTTGAGTGAACAGCGAAGTAATATAGTGAAATACGATTTGTGCTACTGGCTTTGTAAATTATATGTAAGTCTTGATCTAAGCTAACAATTGACCTTACGTAGTGCGTTATTATATAATATGTATATTTCTATGAATGTCTTCATATTTAACTTTAATAATTTCACTCGATAATAATTCTTGGACAGTTAGCCGGACGTGATATATTTGAAATAAATATTATATAATACGAGTTTTAATTTTGGGTTTCCTTCTGTATTTAAGTTGCAACTGTCAAATCTCAGTGCTCTCTGTCTACCATGTAAGAGACCTAGCGTGACGATACTATGATAATAAAAGTATTAATAAATATGTACTTGTGCACGCAACTACTTACTAATACTACGTGTAACGTATGACATTGTATTATTGACAATTACGGATAAAATTCCTCAAAGTTACATACACTAATTCGCAAAACAAAGCGACCGTCCTCGGAAGAAAGGCCGTATGTATAGCGAATCAAGTAATAAAATAGTTTTAAAGTGGTAGAAAGTCCGAAGTGCATAACATAGGCGGCTCACGTGCTCATGAAACACGTAACTTTGTTCGCTTGGCCCAAGTTATAAGCCACAGTGATAATTATATTTCTTATACAGCAATTTATATAACAGTTACATATGACAGTGATAGCAGTGTGCACCTCTGTCTTTACAAAAGTATTTGTATTTTAATATTAAATATCACTTGCTATAAAAGTGATTAGAAATCGTGCGAAATTGGTCTACCCGTCTCAGCCTGCGTGCTTGGCTATGGTCTTATGTTTTTCATTGTGAGATAAGACCCATATGTAACAGTTAAGCAATAAGAAGTTTGATAATTATTTTGTACTGAAACGTTTATATACGAGTACAAGTTTTTTTCGTCTAAGATCTACGTACCTATCGACTACCCAAAAGACAGGACCGTAGGGGTAAAGATTAAAGTATTCAATTCCAAAAAACCACGCGTTATAACCACAGAGTTGTCTGGTGTTAACGCTTGTAGTTTTTATTAGTATTAACAATTTTAGGTACAATCAACTATGCGCGCTTGATGCCCACCAACAAATATTTACGAATTCTTCATCCTTCGAATGGCATTCCTGATTTTTTCATTACACAGCTTTCGTTAAGCATGTTAAAGATTTGTGATTATTGAAGTTCTTAAATAAGTTCACAAGTAGTTTAGTCAGTGATCCGTTGCATTAATCTATAGTGGAAAAGCATACGTAATATTACGCCTGTAATCCCTGAAGAGGTAAGCAGAGGAATATAGAACACTCCCACGTTTCACCAGTTACGTTTACGTCCCACTATGGAATAGGTAGTGAGCCTATTACCATACACCGGGCAAATATCCAGACTCCCGAGCCACTACTAGAAAATCAAAATTAGAAAAATTTAGTAGTGCCCAACCCGGGAATTGAACCCAGTACCTCTCGATTGGCAGTCGCATTTGCAACCAACACGACCAACGAGGCTCTCATATGCATATAGAACTAGGATCCAGATTGACATGTGCTACGGAGTGTGTACTAACGGCAGTGGTTTATCAACATTAGAGCGTGTATGCACATAATTCTTGTCTTATTGGTGATTTTTCATTGAACGTATATATATGTATATACATACATTACTTATCAATTACTACGCTGCCGCTTATAGCTCGTGCCATACACCATATAATATTACAAGAACTCCACGGTCCCACTTTCTATGGCTATAGTTTCAAGTGATCAAGTTTCCTCTCTCCTGAGAATTTCCTCTTAAGCTTTCTTTAATTTCGTATCTTAACTGAAGCTGCCAAGTTTTCAATTAATATAGATTATTTGAAGAGTGTAGAAAAGCTTCTAGTTATATTGCGCTGGCATCTCGCAAACAATTTGTTAAATAAGTTTTGCGAGGCTAGGTGCGTTTGACTTTACAGCCAACAGCCGGCATCTCGATTTGATGTTGAAAACGAGTATATGATTAACTTAACTAGCTACCTTAAATTAATAGCTTCACTATTGAAATGATTTAACTGTTAAGCCAGCAAAACGTAACACGGAGTAATTCAATTATCTTCCTATTTATACTGTAGTAATAAAAAAACCTAGCATCACGCCTGGAATCTCCAAATGTTTATAATGTTCATAAAATATATATAAAATCAATTTGTAATGTACTATAATTGCTTTGAAATTTCGTTCAATTCAGACTCGTTTTTCATAATTTCAATCAAACTTTCATTACCCTCGTCAAATTAGTTTTTAGACCAACTGTGTATTTTAATTTGTTCTAGTGGTCACAGACTACATCAGTAGGTAAGTTTAAAAGGTTTTGATATAAATTATGTAGTTCCAATATGCATATAAAAATGTTTTACTGCGTGGTCGTAGCGTCACTACTGATCGATAGGTCTTGAGTTAAGCTCAAGGGTCCCGGGTCGGGTACCTACTATTGAGTTTTCTAACTTAACAATCCAGCTTAGATTGTCCAGTTGAAATTTCTATTTGGTGCTCAGAGTTCAGATTTGTGCACAATGTACGGCAATAGGCTCACCCCCTATTCTATAGTGAGACGTAAACGAAATTAGTAAAACGAATTTTAGCACCTGCTACGATTATTATATCAGCCCATTACGAAAATTTCGGGCTCGGCCTTGGAAATTCCTATTTTAATTTCACCAGTGCGTTGGAGGAGTATGAGAAAACATACATATGTACATACATATATCCGAAGTCTGCACTATTGTGGACACGAACACAGAGTAAATGCTCAGAGCGTGACGTCATACGTTATATTTAATTACCTCATAGCCATGTTGGATATTTATATACATAGACAGTTTTGAAATTTCAATGAAGTGAAATGCTCAATCAACGAACTCTTGGTTGTGACAGTTGTTATTTGAGGGGAATCTATTAATTATCAAGTTAAAGTTCGCGGATAATAGCAAAATAACTTCAGCTTAACTACAGATATTATCACATTAACAAGACAATTAAAACCAATTAATGGATCTATAGTTACGTTAATTAAAATTACATTTTAATATATTAATCTTGAATTCAATTTTGTGTGTTAATTTTCTCTACGCTTTATAATTTTATGATATATAAACACTATATTTGCTAATATGAAAGGTTTATCACAATGAATCATACGTATTCGTACATACAGACATACAGACATACATAAAACATGGTAGAAAATTGTAACGTAATTTATATATATAGTTTCTCACCCCCACATTGAGTTTAAATAAACAAAAGCAAACAGCGTAAAAATTCATTATGTGAATACATATCTACGTATTATATATAAACATAAATAAAATAAAAATGTTTTGTATTAAAATCAATGCAAAGTTTAATAGATGAAAGTGGCAAGGGAGACTTAAATACTGTCAAAGGGAGAGTCAGAAATCTCCGGAATAGACGGGGCTGTGGTAAGAGAATGATGAATATAAAAAAGCACATCTGTTCAGTAAATATTGACTGCCTCGTTGGTCGTGTTGGTGGCAAGTACGACTGCCGATCGGTAGGTTTTGGGTTGAATTGCCGGGTAGGGCACTACTAAATTTTTCTAATTTAGATTTTCTAGTAGTAACTCGTAGTCTGGATACGCACCCCGGGTATGGCAATAGGCTCACCACCTGTTCCACAGTGGGACGTAATCGTAACTGGTGAAACGTGGGAGTGTTCTACATTCATCTGCCTACCTCTTCAGGCGTGATGTTACGTTTACGTTGGTCAGCGAAGATGGAAGTATTTGGCATTAAATGCTTCCTGCCTACCCCGTAATAACCTTCTTGTTATTGCTGTTGTTGTCGTTAGAAATACAAGTTAAGAACCGACTGGGGTATTTTTACCCCACTAAAACCGCCTCCGTGGTCTTCCTCTGCATTAATATCCCACAAAACATCTGCCATGATGATAATAATGAAAATAATGAATACACTAAAATCATTCCGTTCTCATATAGCTACTGTACACGTAATTAGAACAACATTATAAATGTGTTCCGATTTAAAAGTTGTTACACATTCTCGTAATGTCCAGACACGTGTTCAATATTACGAGAACTATTTTCGGCCGGCGCGGACGCAGGCGCAGCGCGTCCCGGTGTCCGCCATAAATTACTTATAAACGGACGAACTTGTCAGCGTTTTTAATTCTGCATTATTTATCACTTCATTAGAATGGCAAAAAAAAACAAAACACATCTACATGGTTTAATCAGTATCGAGAAAATACTCAGTGAGTTGTTATTCTACGTTTGCGAGGTAATTGCTGTCATTTTATATTGTTGAGAGAGCTAATGATAAATTTTAAAGTGTTTCCGTTCTTTGGAAAGCTCTGGTGCACTTTTTACATGTTATTATAAGTAACAAAATCATAATGTGTAAATTGTACGTAATGTGTATGTGCAAGCCACCAACAGGCCACAACAGCCACCAACATTAAAATATTTCTAGTCAATTAAAGGCAATCAAAGTTAACATGTGTGAATATAAAGGGCGCGGCGGCTGAAAAAAAAATTGATTGACAGGTTAGCGAGAAGTGTAGTACACTCCCTCCTAATTTCACCATTTACGTTTTACGTCCCATTATGGAATAAGGGGCGAGCCTATTGCCATATAAGGAGTATAAATCCGGACTCCGAGCTACTGATAGAAATTTTAACCAGAAATTCAATTGTACCCGATCCGGGATTTGAACCCAGGACATCTCGATCGGCAGTCGCATTTGGCACCACTCGACCAACGAGGCAGCCGCACAATAAAGGTACATAAATAATTCATTCGTAATTGGAATAAAACTTATATTTTTTAACAAAAATACGCTTAAATAATATTTATTTCCTTTTTTCCTTTCCTTTTTTTTCCTATTGTTACCGCCTACCGCCAATTTCTCACCATCACCAAAGATTGACTTATAGAGAATGTTACTAGGCATTAAGTTCGCCTTTTGTATAAGCTACCTTGTTTTAGGTTGTAAAATAAAGGGTAAATAAATAAATAAAATATTTCCTTTTCCCGTATTACATAAGCGAGATAAAACTATATGGCATCTAATGTCTTACTTGCATGACGAATAGCCCGCGTGGGAAGCCTCTGTGAGTCTGAACAATTTAATTTAAGCTTTTTATAGACCTGAGATCCTTGTTGCAGTAAAAGATATCTGTATATATTTAACAATTAAACGTTTTTTGAGTGAACTATAATTAAATTATGTGCAAATTTTATTTAAGTATGCTTTGTTGAGATTACTTAAATATTTTTGATCCTATCTTAGGCCCTTTTCCATGCGATCTTTCTCAGTCTTCGCTTCGATCACGCAGCGATCAGCAAGAAGTCATGTTAGCTTCTCGTTCGCTCTTCTTCTTCTTAAGATGCTTCTCTAACTTGTTGCAATTGGCAATCAGCTTCTGATACTCCACCTAGTCTTATACTCGACAGAACAGCACAGGTGCTTCAGCTATTCAGTTTACTCACAGATGTTATGCAGCCAAGATGTCTCTCCCCTGTCTACGTTCCTCACTAATTCGTTACACACACCACGGAATAGAATCTATTAGTTTCGTATGCTAATAAAACCACGCCTCGTGAGATTTACGTTGGTGTGGACGGCTGACTTATTTGACCGGTGGAAATAAATAGCTTGCAATAAAATTACTTTGTTCCGAAAGGGATCTGAGTGACCGGAACTTTTAAGTCAATGGAATGGTAATAATGGTTTAGTTTCCACCGTTGTTTTCTTACAAATTATGTCACGGGATACGAAAATGTTAAAGTTTCTTACGGGGTTCAACGAAAGCATGAATTGATAATTTCCTCAAGACCAGTCGCTTCTTCTATATTCATTATCCTTTTTATATAGTACGCCAGTTTCGGGGTTAATATTTTACAATACAAAAATATTAGTCAAGATTTATACGTAGATGTCGGTTTTAACAATAAAACAAAATTGGCATTAATCTGGATTATATTTTTTCCGTATTTCCTAATCCTACAATCTACATGTAAAAGTAATCTTCATTGCAGAAGTCGCCGCTTTCAGGTGAATACATCAAACCAGTTAGAATCAGTGAAGAAATCAATAACCCCAATGAATAGGGGTCGTACTAAAACCATTCTTAGATTTAAAATGATTGGCATTCACTGAGTTTTTCATAATTCAAATTCGAAGAAAATGTGCCATAAATTTAAAGACAGAATAAGATTTACGCCAGCGTGGACAGTTGCGTTTCTAATTTGGCCGTTGGCGTACAAATGAGCTGAACCACAGTAACGGGCTGCTAGATGATATTTATTACGGTTTGACTCATTCACGTTTCTTGGGATACCCGAAACATATTTCTCATGAACTTCCACTGATCGCTGCTTACGATAAACCTCAAACGATAGACGTCAATCGACTCTCAAAACTTTTATTATTTCAATGGGAAATTAATTTAGACGTTTTATTAACTTATATTATACTCAATTCAAAGATAAGAAATTATATTGCTAAAGCAAAAAGCACGTTTTGGTTAGTAAATGACTCATGCAGTACATAATGTATCAGTACTACATATTAGGCGGAATTCAAAGTGTTTTAATAATAGAAAGATTTCATCATTAAAAGATCGAAAATTCCGAACTTTCTGATTAAAGATTGTAGTTATAATACTTTGAAAAACTGGAGAATTATCAAGTTACAAAACTTATAAAGCATTACAGGATTCTGAGAAATAATGTAAGAGAAAAAGTTTCATGACAATAAACTACTGTTTGTGTAACTTACTCGCTCAATATTTCCATTCCACAGTTTGGAGTAAAGCAGGTCCAATTCACGGACCAAATCTTTTAACGGACGTCCCAAAATACCAAGATAAAGAAAGTCATGGGCTCTACTAACCGAAATTATTGTAAGAACTTTTCAAATCAAATATAATAAAAAGATAACGTCAAAGACAGCTTTTTGATTCTATTCTAGAAATCACAGCACAGACTGACTGCTTTAATGGATAATTCGTGAAATCCTGCTTTATGGATATGATATTCTCAGAATAGAAAATAATCCAAGCTAGATATTTAAGGTCAGATAAAGTTTCATCATAATTATTTTCAAGACAGTTACCTTTAGTCTTTTGGACACGCGTTTCCTTCCCAAGATGCTCGATTTTGTTAAGGCCACAGAAAAGATAAGAACAATCTCGAACTGCACCTACAAATCATGAATGACATATTTACCTCGTCATACTTTCTGCAAAAGTCTCTTACCCAATTGTGGGGTTTTGTATTTATAGTAATTATATAGAAATGTCACATAGGGTGGATGCAAAATTTGCCAAACATGCACTAATTATTTGTCGGATTATATTGCTTAAATTGAGGCTAATGAGAGAAATTACACATACAAACATAT
Source organism: Mimoniades ocyalus (assembly GCA_018245615.1). Taxonomy (NCBI): domain Eukaryota; kingdom Metazoa; phylum Arthropoda; class Insecta; order Lepidoptera; family Hesperiidae; genus Mimoniades; species Mimoniades ocyalus. Next base: position 7,625 of record DWDV01000855.1, read on the forward strand.
GCAGGCGATGATGAAATTTTTCATCTGTTCTAATTTTCGAAGTTTGCCTCTGTGTATGCTCATTACAACAGGTCACAGAGAAACTTACTTTGTTGTACGTGGAAATGATAGTGATAATCATAAGTAAATACAATATTAGACACGTCCCGGCCGGATCCATAGGACTGTACTGGGATCCGCAAGCAAACTCACGTTTCCGTTATATAATGGGCTAGAAACGGCATGTGTAGGTACTGTTACTTACCAAATACCACACCCTCTATACCTAATTAGGATCTGTCCAAACAAGTTTCGAAAACCAAATAGCCAATTAAAACTTTCATAGAAAACACGTGATTTTAATTTTCTCATGAGAATTTCAAAATGTACCGAAATTTTCTGGAAATATTAAAATAAGGGTATCAAAGAGCACACGAGGTAACTAACTACATTTTTACATCGTAATTTATAGAAAACGAGAGTAGATTTAATATGTTGAAATCAATATAGTTTTTACCATTTTTTCACATATTATATCGATTTGATGCAACGATCGTAAGTCCACAATTATTCTGTAATTATAAATGAAAATTATTCACAATATATTAAGCAACAGCTAAAATTAGTTTTATCGGAAAAGTTTACGCTGTTTCATTTATGAGATGTCATGAAATATGAAAATATTTGTTTAGTCCAAAACTTTATATAACAAAGCGGCAACACTGTCCCTAGTACTAGGTAATACTAATAAGAAATATAAGGTTCTTTCGGTGTTCGTTATATTTCAGTTACTGAGGCTTTATTTATTCACATTTTTATAATCCAATTATGCGCATGGGCCCGTTAAAACGGCAATTAACCCCCAATTTGCATTTTTTACAACTTAATACACCCTTTTGGAAACAGGCGGGTTCTTAATGATCCTTCGCAGCTTTTGTGAGTCCGGACTGTAAACTGAATTGTAAACATAACATATTAGAATGCCTTTAGATAGTATTATAAATCTTGTAGAAAATGGAGAAAAGACTTTAATATAGAATGTGCGGCTTCCTATATAATAGATATCGATAAAAATGTAAAAGACGAGTCCAAGAATAATAGTGAAAAGTTTAATACGAACGATATTCGGTCTCAAGAGTGCCTATTAACAAGCACAAGTATATACATGTCTTCATATATGTCTGTATATGGCTCCTTACAACGCTTACGCTACAGCCCATAGGCGGCCAGGGTATTTAGTTGTGTCTCAGCAATCTACCAGCTCCGGGCTTAATCGCTTATTAGGACATCCTAGGACGCCTGTATCCCGACATGGGATCGGAGAATGTATTCTTACTCCGCCCCGACACCAATTAGAGATATTTTTTATTATTTATCGCGTCTTTTTGACTTTTACTGCCTTTTACTGCATCGTTGATCGTGTTTAAACGCGAATGCAGATCGGAAGGTCCTGGGTTCGAATCTCGGGTTGTGCTCTATTGAATCTTTCAAACTTAGTCTAGAGTCTGGATATGTGCCCGGTGTATTGCAATAGAATCATCACCTATTCCACAGTGGCACGTGAATGTAACTGGTGAAACGTCGCAGTGTACTACACTCCCCTGCCTACCTGTTCAGTCATTACAGGCGCGACTATGACTTTACGTGCATATATAATAATATGCACAGAAATAAAAACAACTAACATTATTATATGTCACAATATAAAAAATAGAATGGGAAAATTTGCTCATAAATTAGTCCATGCTCTGTGAACGGCAAATCAAGTATGAGTAATTGTATCAAAGCCACGAACACTACACAGACGTTTAGTCGCGGCGTCTTTTTTTCACGTTGCCAATTGTTTATCACTTTATCCAATTGTTCATTTTCATTCAACTTAAAACTTTTATTTCATCAGACGCCAATAAACGCTTAATGAACTTCGAAAAACTGTTAATATGAATTATTGCTTTTATCCGCTTTACAAAAGTAGAGCGAGAGTAAAAACTCGTTGAAAAACTCTCGGCGCTCATTCTATTAAAGTGTTAATCGACATTTGAGTTGAAAACCAACTATTTTAAAAAACGATAACAATCAGGTTAACTCCTAACATCTGCTACGTCATCAATAAGAAACTTGGCTCACTCGTAATGATTAACGAAAAATGGATACGGGAAAGCTTAAAATGCCCGTAATTATTTTTATGTCATGAAATCAAAAATACTTTGACTTTCAAACTTTACTTGAACTGTTTATTTATATTTTACACTCTATATGGCTGTACACTCTATAAGTTTGGCAAATTGTATTTTCCGGTTACGCTCCATACGATTTTCACCCAATTACCTCCAAATCAATACGAGTAAGAATATAATTTTATTTTGTCATCTATTCATTATTTTCAGTCAATTATCATCAAAAAACATTACTTAACCATTGATTTTTGCAGACGAGCTATCCATCCGCTCTAATACTTAATACTATATTATTAATTTGTTTTGGCTATAATGTTATATTCTATGTAGGTATAATATGTGTAATTTTATTATTTTGACTGCCACGTTGGTTGTGTTGGTTGCAAGTGCTACTGCCAATCAAGAGGTCCTGGGTTCAACTCCGGGTCGGGCAAGATATAATTTTTCTAATTTAGATTTTTTAGTAGTAGCTCGGAGTCTGGATATGTGTCCAGTGTGCGTCAATACGCTCACCACCTATTCCATAGTGGGACGTAAACGTAACTGGTGAAACGTGGGATTGTACTACACTCATCTGTCTACTACCCATTTGGGGATAACAGGCGTGATGATGTTACGTTTTTCAGCTATATTTAGCGAAGTACCATCAAAATTTCAAACATTAACTTTTTTATTATTATTGTATGTTCTACTACATTAAGAGTTATGTTACGCATAATTACGATATCGCTGTTACCTTTACGTAACTAACACTATTCGTCATTAGCTTTGTAATTATCTAATACTCCGATTCCTTAATTAGTAGTCTTAACCACTCGCACCAATAGTGATTTAAATTATGACATTCATTATTCAGTTACTTGCATAGAATATTCAAATCCCTTTATCAATTCTATTTCATGTCTGATTGCTATTACGACAGTTCTAATTCTATTATGTATTCATGCTTCATTTCATATTGTATATTAAACTCAATTTATTCAGTTCAATTGTTCGGCGTTTGCTTATGTTTTTATTAATCGGACCTAGTCCATCGCGCTCATTGGAGCAGCACTATCTAACAGTCCAGGTATATTCCAAGTTGCGCACATTTAAATTAGGACATATTCATGTGTGTAACCATGTAACAATGACTGTGGTATTGGCTTTTAGTTTGCCTATAAATGTTTGTAATATTTGATCACCAGACAGCTTAAGCTTATGATTCGAAATATGCACGAGTTAATTTGGTTAAATTTTTAATTACAATAAAATTATTAGTGACGATGTGAAAAATGGATATTCATATCTTTTAGTTAACCGCTTATAATTAAAATTACAAGTCATGAAAACAAATCAGTTATAACAGATTTAAATAAAAAGAGTAATATATAAAATTAATTATGAGAATGATTTCGATGAACTTATTGTAAATCGAAAGAATAATACAATAGTTTATAAAGCTTCTATTGGAGCCTTGTAAAGAACGTAGACTGTAAGAAACTTCCAGAACGTTATCAGCCACTAGATCGAATCTACAAAGTTCTGAATAATATTATAGTTTATATGAATTTATTGGACTTTTGATAAACTATTATAGTGTTGATAGTGGGCCTGCTAAGAATAACTATGTAAACCAATTCTTCAATGCTCATGTGTCATGTCTTTGAATTTATAAAAATGACTGATGGTCATTCATCATCATCATCATCATCAACCTATTCCCGTCCACTGCTGGACATAGGCCTCTCCAACAGCACGCTACAGACTTCGATCTTCAGCTCTTCGCATCCAACCGCTGCCAGCCACTTTGCGTACATCGTCACTCCACCTAGCCAAAAGGATCGTCATTATTAAGGGGTATCTCTTCCAGTTCAATTCTGACATTCTCCTTCGATGTTAAAACTCAACTAATGAGTTCTTGTGCATAACGGTAGAACGTTACTTGCAAAGTTGCATGGAAGAGTACCCAATGACAGAGCCCCAGAAGACGGACTAAACAAATAATGGAGGTGCTTAGAACACCACCTGAGTCATGATGTCGTAGAAAGACCCTTATTCAAAGGAGCAACGGTCTCCAGTGTTGAAGGAAAGACTTATGATGAAAAAGAACATTTGCTGGGTGGATTGTCCAACGATGAATTGGACAACCTACTAGAAACAAACATTGATTACAATATTTTCCTCCACATTTGTAACTTTAAATCATACTATGCGGTCTTGTCTATAGCCATTTCTTGTCTTAATTTATTTCATAGAAACACATAAATGTATTTTTATTCCTTCTTTAAATTATTGAACTGACATTCCCAACTTAAGTCATTAAAGTATTCTACTCAGAAACTAGGGTGAACTCATAATCCTTACAGATACAATATTGACTCTATTAAAACTAGAGGAATATTAAATACTATTAAAATTGCAGGAATAGTGAATATTTAATAGCAACTAGCCGTCCAACTTCTACAGAGATGGAAGGTTTAACCTTCTTATTAAATGTAATAAAGATATTAAAATGTATAGGATTGCCTCGTAAATATATAACTGTTGGTTACCGGACTGCTGAGGAAGAGGTTCTGGGTTCGACCGGACAAAGTGTTACTAGGTTTCTCTAATCTGGTATTCCCACTAGTGGCACGGAGCCTGAATTTGTTCTGTGTATCTGCATGTATCAATAGGCCCACCCTCATTACATGGGTCCTATGAAATAAGTGAAGCTCCACAATAAACTAGTTTAACGCTACATCACGCCTGTAATCCCCGAAGAGGTATATAAATTAGTTTATATTCTAACATAAGTGCTTATTTTGAAAGATGTAGAAGCACACCTGTGGAGTTTCTTTCGCCGTTTCTTTTCCATAGCGAGGCATTTTCCGAAGCGGTGGTAGTTTCATTTTGACGTACGGTGTTTTAACGAACCAATTTTGAATAAATGCAATATCAATTTGATGAAAAACGGAGGTATTACAATCTTTTGACAACTCCTTCAGAAAAATGCAGGCGTGATGTTATGTAGTATAAAACTTCAATTATTTTTTAGTTAAGTACTTCTTTTATTCTTTATCTCTATATCAGTTTATAGAACGACGGTTTTGTTTGCTAGAGAATTGATCTCTTCAAACAAACCTTCAGGTAGAATAAAGGCACAGTATATTACCTCATAAAAGAAAGAGTAATCGTGTACATGATTATTCCTCACAAAACAACTCAAACTATATCACAGCTGCGAGCGCCGTGCAATAATCAATGGCCGTTTTAAATTACTTCCACATGCAGCTCCGTTTTACTTCAGTTCCATTTCTACCGCCAAATTGTTGGCTCGCCTTCAAAGCCGTCCATCAAAATACAACTTCGAAAACTTCTACGTACTTCGACTGCCTAGCGAATGGCACTGAAACCTTTGCGGTTACAATATTGACCTTTCAGAAGTATCGGAATAGTAATAGCTTATTAGCTGAGCGGTTAAGCCTTAAGGAAATTTTAGTATTCGTTGTTTTATTAAGGCCAAGTGTTTATTGCTGTTCCAAGCGATCGTTTTATGTATACAAATGTTATATTATTCTGTTCTACTCTGAACAGAATAATATTACAGGACTTTCTGAATTAGAAAATATTCTAAACATGTTCTCACTGGTCAAGACGGGCGAGGTGTACCAGTGGATCCAAAATACAGATAGTGACTTGTAGAGACATTTGGGGGGGGGGGGGTTCTATCACTGGTGGATGTCTATGGGCTGAAATGATTACGATGACTATCATAATTCTCACTGGAAGGTACCTATAACAAAAAAAAAAGTAAAGATGTAATCCAAAAAAACGTTTTAATCCTTTTTAACGTAACATCACGCCTGCAATCCCCGAAGTGGTAGGTTGAGGAGTGTAGTGCACTCCCACGTTTCACCAGTTACGTACACGTTCCACTATGATATGATATAGGTGGTGAGTCTATTGCCATATACAGAATCCAAGCCACTACTAGAAAAAATAAGTTCGAAAAATCCAAAAGTGCCTCAACCCGGGATTTTACCTCAGGACCTCTCGATCGACAGTTGCGCTTGCATAACGAGGCAGACAGCTCTTTTTAATATATTTTAATTACTTAATAATATTATAGTGAATAATTAAATATTTTTATTGATCTATTGTTGAACCCCTTTAGACTTTAGGGATGAAAAGGTTTAAGGTCTGCCTTGCTGCTCAAATGTGGATGGACAAACAGCACGTACATTAGAAAACGTTATGAAAACGCCTAAAGAGTTTAGGAGTCCACATGATGTTATCCAATAGCAAGTAATATTTGATCTAAGAACGGAAATAGCATATTATAATCGGAGATGCTAGCTACACCTCGAAAGCCACACGCTTAGCTGATAAGCAACACTGAATAGCAAGTGTAAATTTTAATTTTATTACATTCCAACGACTCGTTCGTGAATAATACATGCAGCTTCGTATCGGCGTAGAAGCGGAAATTTGAAACTCATACGGTTCTGATGACGTCAGAAAACGCAATGAACGAAAGTTAAGTATTTCAACATAACCATATGGGCGAAAATATGAACTAACTCAATAGGCTCATACCCTGCCTATACCATGAAGAATGTATAACGTAATCGGTGAATTGGGGAAGTGTACTACACTTCTCTGCCTACCTCTTAGGGAAAATACAGGCGTGATGCTATGCTGGCTCTAGTTAATTTAATGTGGTAGGAACACGGTTGAGCATTTTACGACCGTGGGCAGCTCACACACGTAGCTCACATCGCCAAGTAATTTACAGTCTTTAAATATTTAATGTTTTAATCCTGTACCAGTACAGCGTTTAGAATATTAATACTAGTACTAAATTAACTGGCGAGGTCTAGTACTTAAGTTGGAAAAAATTTATAATATATTTTTGTTTGTTTTATGTGCTAGGACTTACTCTTATACATATATGTATAATAGGAGAGTAGAGAAATATCTATAGAAGCAATTGATGGATAACAATGTGTAAATATATATAATAATAATAAAAGTAACATCACGCCTGTAATCCCCGAAGAGGTAGGCAGAGGAATGTAGAACACTCCCACGTTTCACCA
>DWDV01000856.1:0-14835 GCA_018245615.1 Mimoniades ocyalus
CACCTATTCCATAGTGGGACGTAAACGTAACTGGTGAAACGTGGGAGTGTTCTGCATTCTTCTGCCTACCTCTTCGGAGATTACAGGCGTGAAGTTACGTTACGTAAATCCTATGGCGTAAGATGAAATCGTATTTTGGAGATTCTTGGATACTGTCATGATGCCTATTCAATGGTGGAACATGGGAGTGTACAACACTCCTCTGTCTACTTATTCGTAGTTTACAGGCATGATATACTTTGTCTGCTGCCTGTTTAGTTTAATATTTATTTTAATTTTATAATACTTATTACAGACGTTTTAAATAAAACCATATTGCAAAAATTTGAATTTGATGTTGGGTAAACCAAGAAAGTAGAGTAAATGAAATTCACAAATAACATTAATCATATTTGTACATAATTATATTTTTTCGTTATAAGAATTGCAAAAATAGCGTGCGAATCTTAAAATATGTATGAAGATATAACATTATTATAGGGTGATATAAATCGTGGACGCTGCCTATAAAATATCTAAGACACTACAAATTTCGGGAATTTCTTAGAAAAACAGGACGATTGCCAACTTTATTCTACAACTCTACAAAAATTTTAACAAAACAAAAAACCGACTTCGTAAAGACACAAATTAAAATGCACTGAAAAGTAAAAAAATAATTCGTCAAAGTCAATCAACTTATTACGATAATATAATGTAGGTACAATTATTGTTATTTTTGTAGTCGGCGTCAGCCTATACTATTTAATTCGGTTTTTTAATTAAATAGTATTTTATTTGGTAGAGCGCTTTCCCGTTAGTGCGTTAATCATATCATAGACAATAATATCGTCCATAGAGGCGACGCTTCCCGCTTGAATCCAGATTCCAGCGGCAGAAGACGATATCCGCCATTACAGTTACAGTAAGCGTGCTTGTGCTCGATAATTTTGTAACCTCAATATTTTCATACAATATTTCCTTGACTGCTACATTAGTACATTTAGTACCTTAATTTTATTTTCATAAAAATGGGGGATCGTACGTACTATTTAATATATATTAAGTTTCGTTTTGGTACATAATAGTTTCTGACGACATTGCTTTATTTTAGCTTATTCCTCCGGTGATTATAGCGGCGTTGGTTATTCCGCTCAATATTCTATGCCTCCGCCGACTATGGGTAGTAACGACAACAGTTACAGTAGTGGACAACAAGATTCTTACAATCAAAGCGGTTATGGCGGCCAAAATCAGGCTCCGGAGTGGAATCAACAAAGTTCTGGCGGTAATTGTTATTTATTACACGTAATTTTTGTACCAAAACTTAATACTTCATTGAAGCAGCTCTAAAATAATATTCATTTCACGCCTAATTTCAATACATTTAAGGATTTTGTGCTAAGGCGTCGCTTTATTTCGATTGTACGCAGGTAACTTCATGCTTCGATTTTTGTCCGTAATTATAAAACAAATAACTTAACAAACAAGCCATGTGTCTATGTCCAGCAAGACAAATTAAGGAATGCAACTGTGTATGTTTCGACGTGTTCCCAGAGAACTAAACTCTTGAGTCCGTAATTAAACTAGGTTATGAATAATTTGATTGATTACTACGTTAGTAGCATGTTGCGTATTTTCATTTTTTTACCATAAAGGATGTCATTCACAATTTGAAATGATATACTATGAATAGTGCTGGTGGCTGCAGATGCTAGGTGGTTACAATTTGCAGTTTATATATATATATAGATGTTTAAAAGAAATGTAAATAAGTAAAATAAGGAAAAAGCAGCTTAAAGTTGAATCTAAACAAGTATTTCATACCTGTAATCTGCGAAGAGGTAGGCTGATGAGTGTAGTACACTCCTTTATTTCACCAGTTATGTTGATGTCCCACTATGGTATAGGTGGTAACCTTATTGCAATAGTGTGGGCATATATCTAAACTCAAAATCTAAGTTAGAAAAACCAAATAGTGCCCCACCCACGATTCATATCCAGGACTTCTAAATTTGCAAATCACACTTGAAATCAACACAACCAACGAGGCATTCATTATTTTGAGACTTAATTTATGTAGCCCTCAAAGTTATAGTTCTCAAAATGCATGTTTTTTTTTTAATATTCTTGTTTTCTTTTGATGCATAGATGTTTTCTGAAAATGAATCAGTTACTTTTAAAATTCTCTAGTAATGTATTTTTCTACAGGAAATAATGGAAGTGGATATGGTGGCAATCAGTCTGGAAACAATTATGGCCAAAGTTATGGTTCTGGTTATGGCGGAGGCAGCGGCGGCGGCTATGATCGGGGCAACAGTGGCAATAACTATAATATGAGTGGAGATCGAGGGGGCAGTAATTATGGAGGCAGTGACCGAGGCGGCGGCGGGTCTAACTATGGTGGAGATCGAGGGAGCAATTACTCCAGTGGCGATAGGGGGAGTTATGGTGGAGGTGGTGACCGATCGGGCTACAATAGAGATGGGGGAAATAGAGATGGAGGATATGGGTGAGTAATCACATTTTAGTTAAACTTTTGTTCTAATAACTTAGTCTCTAAGCAGTTTTATCATAGACTTAATTTGTGTTGCAATATTATTCCAATAATTTGTATCACTGAATTCTATTTTATTAACCAGACCACTTTTTTTCCTATTACATGGACTTAAATAATTTCAATTAAAACATGTAAAGAGTTCATTGCATTGAATGTGAAAAGGTTTTGTTTAAATCTAATTTGAATGATTATAAAATTGACTACATGAAAAACTGACATTTAACATATATTATATTTATATTGTTTTGTCATGTACATTGTATGATATTTAGGCAACAAGCAGACAGTTATCAATAATATAAGACCAAATATTGTCTATCTGTGTTAACTTTGACAACTAATTTCTTTAAAAAAAGGCAGAATTTTAAAGATTGTATGTAAAAGAACTAGTGGTTTCTTTAGAGGTAATAAAGTGTGTGAAGAAGAATGTCATGTTATGATGAAACAAATAAAATCTTGTTTTCAAAAATTAACTCGGAAGCACTTTTAAGAGAACTAAAAACATTGCACTTATTTCTATATATAACCCTTTCAATGTACTCTTACATAGAGTTATATGAAGTTACTCTTCAAGTAAATTTAAGTCAAGAGATATGTGCTACAATAAATATAATAAACTGAGGTAAACAAATTGATTAATTAATATAGCAAAATTATTCTAAGAATATAATTATTTTATATTGTTATAAATGCAACATCACAGTTGTAATCCCTGAAGAGAAAGGTAGAGTATTACATTCCCACATTTCCCCAGTTACATTTAAGTCCCACTATGGAAAAGTTAGTGAGTGTATTACCATACACTGTGGGCATATCCAGACTCCGGGACACAACTGGAAAAGCTAAGTTAGAAACATCCAGTAGTGACTGACATATTATACCCAGGACCTCATGATCGGCAGCTGTCATGTTTGCAACCAATACAATCAATGAAATAGTCATATTGTTATAATCACCACAAAAATGCCCTCATGGACATTTGTTATTGTGAGAACCCAAGAGATGTAATAAAAACAATTAATAACTGAAAATCCTATTTTCCTCTATTTCATATTTGATGTTCATATAAAATTAGTTCTTGACTCTTATAAGAAATGTCAAAACATACGGATTATTCTTGACAAGTAATGATTTAATTTAATTCAATTCAATCTTGTTACTATTAATACCTTTGGTTCATTACTAAATTAGTGTTATGGAATGTTTTAGTTATATTTTTAAGTGTCATGACTAAGTACATATTATATCATTATAAGTTGTGGAAAATGTAAGTCTTATGTAATGTAATCAAGTTGATAAAGGTCAATAAATAATTGTTATGTGGATGTATATACCAGCTCTACAATGGTGAGTGCTTTGAAGAACGATTTAACCAAGTGTCACCTTTTCTCCATTGCATCACTCCCTGAAGAATGAAGTCTCTTCCATATCAGCAGAACCAGTGCAGGCCGTATTCGCTTTTACAGAGATATCCAAAGTGTAGAATGAGCTTCCATCTGAGGTTTTCTTAGATTCAATGACAGGCTTCTTCAAAAAAGGTGAAGTGAGCTTTAAAACACTGGCAGATCAATGGCCATTTCCCAAGTGTCGCAAATGGTTTGCCAGGCCAAATATAAAGAAAACAGAGTACATATGTACATACTCTTAACAATGATAATTATGATTTAAACTTTGCAAATGTACTATATGTACACTTTTGTGAAAGGCGACTTTTTGCAGCGAAACATTAACGCGTTAGGTTAACGTGCGACTGCATCGTTATAGTAGCGTCTGCACGCGCGACATTGGGTAACAGAGCGGCGTGTGTCCGCTGCGCTTGCAGTTTTGAAGTCGCGGCATCGATGCTGTATTGCGACAGTAGCGACGCAAACGCACGCCACGTGAGCGAAGTTGTATGATCAGTTACAACATCGCGAGTGTATCGCGTTCATTTATTCATATGTAATGTTTGCTAGCTAGCTATGAGTGTCTCACTGTTTATACTTATTGTATCAAGATCAACATCTAATTGTAAAAAAAATGTAGAGTTATGTGAATTAAAATTGCGTAATTGTGCAGAGAGAGTAGGAATACCAAAAGCTATGGGTATCAAGCATCTGTTATTAATTTCTAGATATATTGATTTCTATGTGGTGTAAGAACGACTGCAACACCAGTGATATCTTTTCAACAATTGTAAAAGATCTTTATAGCATTTTTTAACCTTATTGCACTTTCTCCACTAGTATATTTTTGAGCTTTTCAGAATAGCCACTGTAGTAGAAATGACATAGCTGGTATAGTTTTTATTTTGGTACACTTGAAGTGATTGAATATTATTTGTATGAAGGTGACCAATTTTAAGAATATGATTTTACTTATAATGAGTTACTTGACACTATTTATTCGTTCTTGGTGCCTTTCATAGAAATAAGATACATTTCGATTGAAATTTTGTTATTATACAAATTTTCACTCAACTACACCAGTGTTTATTGGTAATTGTACACAAAGAATTGTCATATAGGTCCCTCACTTCTACACATAATCATAACATATTATGTTCCAAATATAATCAACTTCATTAATTTGAATACCCAGTATTATAGGTTTCAAGAAAATTACAACTAAACATACATACATACATATCTTCACGCCAGGTCCCTTGCGGGGTAGGCAGAGAGCACCGAGTGCCAAATATCTCTATTCTTAAAATAAATAAAAAAAAATATATGAAAAGAATAAAAAAAATAAAAAATCGATAAATCTGTTATTATTATTACTTATGTGGATATGTGCCCGGTGTATGGCAATAGGCTCATCACCTATTCCATAATGGGACGTAAAAGTAACTGGTGAAACATGGGATTCTGCTATACTCATCTACCTACTTCTTCGGAGATCACAGGCACAATGTAAAGTTTTTATCATTATTTCATCATTGCGCCAGAGTATCCTTGCAGATTTCCCACGCTTTTTCCATTTCCATCACTCTTTTTGTAACTCACAATTAATTAATGAATATCTTAATAGTAATTTGTATAATTTATAATGTAAGTAATGGATATAACTCATTTAATTATAATATTACCTTGAACGCTATAACATAGTTTACTTTACTAATATTACAATAAATGAGCTACCCGACATATTTTCAAGAGACTGTCACGGCTGATAAGTATTTGAGCTTTGGCGAGGTCGGAGGGGAGATGGGTAGAATCAAAAAATTGTGCTTCCAATAAGGGACATCATTAATTCTCGCCGGTCGCCGGCCGTGTTGGGGGATTGCCTGCATTACTCCTAATAGCTTCTGAGAAAAATACCGGATCCGACGAGACGTTCCTCGTGGCCACTGATCCGCCCTGATTGCGCTACTTGATGTTTGCTAAGTTATACGTAACGTTATATTATTGTTATTGAGGTCATATCATCAACCCAGGTCTTTTACGGGGTAGGTAGAGCACAGGGTACTGAATATCGATCTGTACAGATCCGCCATCTTTCTTCCAGATTCAGCACTCTCTTTGCATGTACTAGTTGGTTTCAGGTATGTCTAACGCCCCTATTAGTCAGTTGGAGTATTTGGTCAAAATAGATGAGCCTTTCTCTTAACATTTCGGTTTTTTAATACTTTAATTACATTTAGTTTGTAATATTCCGAGTTTAAAAAAAAATGGAAGGAAAAATCGATTTCCGCGAAGTAACGCTTGACTCAATTATGTTCATGTCTGTATCTCTTCACCGGGGTAGACAGAGGATTGTAATGTTCCTAATTTACACCAGCTGTGTTATACGTTCTATGTAATAGATCATATTTGGGTAGAACACATGTAGTATAGCAGTTGGGTAGAAGCTATGGAAAGCGAAATTAATGCGTCGAAAATGTATGTTGAAATTTCTTTTATGTAGGTATATTAAAGTTTTTATAATGAAGTATTTGCAATCAGTAGTGGAATTTACATATCTTAAAAATGTATTTAATATAAACATATATAATGATAACGTCTTAATACATGTATTTAGTTTAATTTAAATAAATATTTAGGAAGAAAATGTGTACTAGATGCGAATACTTTTAGTACCTGATCGCTGGTTATGTCAAGTTACTTAATTTCTAAAGTTCAGTGAACACCTGTTCAGTGATCCCCGAAGAGGTAGGCAGAGAAATGAACACTCCCACGTTTCACCATTACGTTTACGTCCACATACATACATAAATGTATACATACTTGTGATTTACGAAGATATTCAACAACAGTAAAAACAATTGTTTCTTAGAATGATTTACCACGTGATTAGCCACGTGTTACTTATCATTTTGGTTTAATAACCGCCATTAATGTTATCGTCATTATTACAAACATTCATGGAATATATTCGTCCAATTGGTTGTTAACCGTAGTCGTGCCCCTCGGCGCGCCGAAGTATTTCTTTCCAATAATTATCCGACAAAAACATCCCAAGATTGTTGCGGAGTTCGTTAGGATCTTACGGATCCCCTCCTAAGCAGAATTAATGATTCCCTTTATTGAAAGTTCAATTTTTTGATTAGGAAGCGGCACCCCCGCCACGGACTTCCGCGCCCCAAGAACACTGTTCAAACGCCGGATAACAGGGTATTTATTTGCATTCGGTCAATACTGATTTGATTTATATTTAAAAAGGTTGCGCATTTCCTCGTCGATTCGCTACAAAAAAAGGTAGATGAAGGGAGACGTGAAAAGATATTTCCTGCAGGATGTTTGTCGGATTTTATGGCGTGTAGTTGTAATGTATGTAGGTACATAGAAGCCAAAATACATTAAAATATTTTAATGCATCCTTATGTAAAAAACGTAACATTATGCGTGTAATCCTCGAAGAGGCAGGCAGAGGAGTGCAGTACACTCCCACGTCTCACCAGTAATATGGAGCAGGGGTGAGCCTATTGCCATACACCGGACACAAATCGAGACTCCGAGCGACTACTACACAGAAATTTCTACCATATACATACACATAAACTTATTATTATCTGTTAAATTAAGCTATATATTAGGCATTTTTGTGTAGCATATAGAAGAGGTGAAAGTAGTTTTCTCTACCGTATGGAAATGAAGGGCAATATTATTAATGCATGTATCATACAACATAGTAAAATCTTGTATACGTCTGTATTATTTGGTCGTTATTAATGTATTAATAACATTTTTCCTTGAAACACATCTTGACAGGTAAGTCCTTGATAATACCGCTGTAAAGGAATAAATTACGGCGACAGTTGTTACACCCTATTCGTAATCGTAGCTTGGCTACGAGCAGGTGAGAATCGGGTCAGGCGGAGCTACCAAGGTGAATGTTCCGAAATAAATTGTACTGAACTTAGTAGCAGGTACAAATAGCTATGGTACATCGGCCAAGTACAGCAATCAGTTGGCGAGAAGACGACGCGAGGCTGCCGGACTGGGCGCGCAAGAATCTAATTTGTCAGTAGCGGCGTGTGATGTACGTGTCATTTATTTACCCTCCCTTCAACTGGGTTAAGTGTTCACCATGGGAGAGGAATACGTTTTGAGTCACAGTTGGAGAGAAAATCATAAGATATTCTTTTGACCTTTACCGCTGTTGTTCGTGATTGTAGGTTCAGTGGGCGCTGATCTAACATTTGAAGGTTTTAATTAGAATCTAATACAACGATCGATTAAAACTGTGAGGTTTTGTGTGTTCTTTCAAAGCAGATCTTAGGGTAATAGGATACCGTGAGCTTGACAAAGTTCCGGAGATCGTTTTTAACTCAATAAGTAGTCTAGTTTTTGGGAGTTGGGAGTTGAAATTACGTAACTATCAACGTTTCACATAAATCGCAATGTTTTTGTGCACTCTCTGAAATAACTTTATTTATTAAATCGTGATTTTTATCCTTGCTGTACATGTTAGTCAAGGAAGTGTTTGATTAATAGCCAATAAAAATAACATAGACTAAAATAATTCCCAGCCGACACTATCATTATAGACGCGCTCGGTAAGGGCTGTAATCTGTCGTGAGGCGTCCTAAGATAATTTAATTTTGGTGTGCCAACTGTCGCCTGCTTGTATCGCCGCTTTTAAGCATAAAGAGAACAATTAAGCAAAGTTCTAATAAAAGGTATCTTTGACACAATCATATACACGGCTATATAAGTACTTAAAATATACGAGTAGTACAATTGTATCCAATAATGTTTGATACACTCTTTACGAGGACTTTTAAATTATAGGTATGGATAGGACCATCAAAAAGAACACCTCAAATATTTTAAGACCATGTAAATAAAGTTTACTTATTTTTAAATTTCAAATATCTTATTGCAAGGGGATGTTAGAACGCTATCACAAATTGAAAATGAAAATTTGACATAATTTAAATGTGTTAAACGACTATTTTAAAGGCGATCGAATGAGCCCATCTATTTGAAAGGCCCCTAGCTCGTACCTATAATTCTATTATTCAGAATTCAATAGAATATTTCAATAAAACTTCATTGTTATGCAATCCCACCGAAAGGTTTGTGTAATTTGCACGTATAAGAAATATAAAAAGAGTTACACTGACCCGGAGGTGCATCTTACTCTGACCCGCTTGCGAGCTAACAACAGCGACTCGCCCCAATGGCCGCGCGCTGACTGTCCGCCGCGGGCTCTTCCTGCCTCTTTCTTTATTCAACGAGATCTTTCCGTTCCGTTGTTGCTTTGATGCGTCCTCCACCCTCCAAGTGGTAAAATAGGAAGCGAGACAAGCGTTCTTTTTTATTCCTACATAAGTACAATTGATGTAAAATTTTTATATTACGATTCAATTTGTAATTTTTATGTTTCAGATTTAAAATTAAATTTAGGATTAGTCTTTAAATAAACATAAAATTAGCTCCACAGATGGTCAGTTCTCACGCAAGGCCTATATACTGACCACACTACACTATTCACCTACATACATAATAAACGTAACAAAAAACGTAACATCACGCATGTAATCGCTTGTAATATTTAAAGATACAAATTAATACTCGTCGTGACTTTCCTCGATATAGCGGTAAGGCGGGAGTATGTTCTCACGCATATGAGTGCGCATGTAGGTAGGTACTACATATATGTATAACTGTGATAGCGTAGTAGGCAGCCTGTTCTAATTATGTAAGCCAATCAGCGTGAGAATGCACCGCGCTTCAAACGTCTGTGCCCTAACTGGGGAACTTCATTACTAAACTGCACTAAACGTAGTAAATTAGACTTCAGGATTTAACTCGTACGCACTAATTGATCGTTCAGTTACTTTTCCTGTAAGTATATAAGCCATTACGGTGTTGAATAGGAACAGTCAGCATGTGTTATGTAATACCTAAAATATCCCTTACATGTTACTCTTTCTCATACTCTTCATAACATAGTTATATAGTTTCCTGAGTACATTAATTCTTTTTATTATCAATATTGGTAATAGACTCACCGCCTGTTCCATAGTGGGACGTAAACGTAACTGGTGAAACGTGTCAGTGTACTGCACTCCCCTGCTTACCAATTCGGAGATAACAGAGGTAAAGGTAAGTTTGTATTTGATAGTACTAATAATAATAATAATTAACTTTTATAGTCACAGAATAAATGTTGCGAAGTATTCAAATTCACGTAACTAAATAAGCTTGGATACATTTCACACAAGTACACTTCAACACATTGCATATGCATAATTTGTAGGAAATCAAACGTATACATGTGAAGTACAGCATATTATAATACCTATGTGTGTGTACACAATATAATACGTCATTAAAAAAACACGCGGAGCTTTGAAAAGTACATCGAGTAATAAAAACGTTATAAAATATTACTGCGGGGTACGGTAAGGGCGGGCGAGTAGCTGACTTGTTCTATCGCAGCCATATCAGCGATAAGCGATGTTATTTTGCAGCGTTACGAGCAAAGCAGCAGATAGCGGTTACAATAGCGGCTATCGTCCAGAAACGTCTGCAAGTGTACTAATAGTAATGTTAGAATATGACTTAAATAAGATTTTTTCTCATGTTATTATCATTATCCTTACGATCAGCCTGTTCTGGTCTACTGCAGGCTTCTCCAATAGCAAGACATTGAAAACGATCTTTAGCTCTTCGTTTCCAACAGCTGCCAGCCACTTTGCGTATATTATTACTCCAGTCAGCTGCGGCGCTTTCCCAAGGCGTCGTCCCACTAAAGACCACCTCAACTCCATTGGTTATCAGTTTTGTGACAGATGTGACCAATGCTACCTGAGCCTGCTAATCCTTTGGGCTACGTCGATAACTTTAATATATAAACACGATTTGTAACGCTACATTGACCTGACTGATAATAATGTAATCAGGGTATCGATTTATTCATAGTTTATTTACGACTGATATTCTGATCACCATTACTATTATTGCATCGTTGTGTTATTATATTATTACGCCTGGCAATTTACGGGGTAGGAAGAGAGCATTAAGCGCCAAACATCTCAACTGCTCCGTTGTTACTAAATAATTTCGTAGCTTACTCGTCTACCGCTCGTGGTGTTGACACAAATCCTCCATTCCGTAGAATGTTAATGTTTGCCCTCGTTAGTCGTAATAAGGCGAGTTGTATCAGTCAAATATTGATGTTGGAAAGCTTTTATATGTTGATTAACGGAGTTTTTTCTATAAGACTTCTTGTCGTGATAAAAATAAATACCTACTCATCTTCCGTGATTTACGGACGCATTAAAATTGTTATTGCTAATCATCTCGCTAGGTTCTTTTTACGGGGTAGGCAAAGAGCCAAATATTTCTAGCCCTACAATTATGACGCGGTCCCTCCACATTCATCACTCTCTTCATACACGTGCGCCGGTTTCGTAATTAAAATGTTTTAAATAATATAATTATGTAAAGATTTACATGTTATCTGAAATTGGTATTTGAAATAATAAAGTTAGATAATTTAATTGTAATTTACCTACATTAAGTTAAGGTTTTCTGTAGAATGTGTGTAGTGGAACGTGGAACGTGGAATTGACTGTCGAAGGTGGACACGCTGAGTCGCTGCTACCTTTTTGGAAAATAGGCAGGATAATATTTATGTATGTACCTATATATTATTATAGGCATAATTTTAACAAGCGTTGTAACATTATTTTGATATTGAATAAATTTAATTTTAATAATACACACTATCTATAATAATAACTATATATATCTTACTCTAGTACTAATAACTATCATATCTATAACTATACCTATATCTGGTACTAATAACTATCTATATCTATAATTATACCTATATCTATAACTATACCTATATCTGGTACTAATAACTATCTATATCTATAACTAGCTATATCTATAACTATACCTATATGTGGTACTAATAACTATCTACACCCTACCAATATACTCAGTGCAGATATAAATATCGAAATCCGCAATACATATACATACGTAGTTTCTAATATTATACATGTGATAAGATTAATAATAATAATTTCTACACATTAACTCAAACGAACTAGGCGCAACGCAATCAACTTAAGACGCCCGGTTCTTACGTATCGGATCATTAACAAGGCGACTCCACTAGACGTAGCTGCGTACGAACATCAAACCTAAAACGTTATTGTGATAGTTTTAGTTTCAGTTGTTATCTCAACATCCGAACAAAGTTTTCCCGATATCCGCTCTAACATAACAGAATGTGTTTTATACGCCAGCTAACTTGACACCCGCTGTTACATCTCGTTGGAGAGAATCAATGATGTTAGTCCGATTGTAAGACGGTAGAGGGGTCTTGGTAGTGTGGTCGGCTGGTATAGCAGTGGTAATGCGTTTGGGGTGTGTTTTTGCTTTATGTGGCGTGAAATTTTATTGTCGCGGACGCGAATGTCGGCGCCGCGCCAGCCGTGTCGCGACCAGACTGGAGTATTTGGGATAAATATATAGTAATTGCGTATTATCTAGATTGAACCTTTACTGGTTTCGATTAAATATATTTTCTGTTCCGTTTAATATTGTTTATAGATTTTTTAATGACACGTCTATTTAAATCTTATGCAACATATGTTCTACTATGTTAGATTATGTGTGATTAATGCTAAAACTAAAAACATATTGGTAAGTAGTGCAAATTTAAATATCTTTAATTATAATACGCCATGCCTATATTGGTAACCACAACTTTGGAATACAACCCGTGGAATTTACGCATTACAATTTCGCCGCTACAGTTCCTCTACCGTTTTAAAAATGCATATATTTATTTGTGCTATTAATATTTAATTTAAGAGTGGCACATATCGAGAGCTGTTTAACATTATATGGCTCTGGTAGGTTTTCATATTTCATGAAACACATATTGAATTTGAGCTTAAAATATTCAATCCTATGCAAAAGTGACCTCGTAGCTGGGCGACATTAAATATTTAGCCAGTCCGCTAAGAGGGACACCAGCCGGATTTTACTTGTTTGCCAAGCATTATCCAAATGAGACGGAGGGTTTGAACGGATCCTTTAACTCAGCAAATGAGTTACTGAGCAAACATGAGTTCCGGTGAGAGAGTGGGCAAATGTGTTCCCTATTGTCCAACCGGATATTTTAACTTGTTACCGCTGTAATAGTTATAACGTAGGTAATTGACGAAACTGTTTACTATTAAGTTAACTCTCATTTTATCAATCAGCTTGTTGGGTCTTCTCTCGGAATGTGACGGGTTAATAATAAAAATACTTTTTGCGCTATTACACAGTATAGTCAAAAGACAGGTTCCCAAAAACAATTGAATTCTGAAAATCCTTGGTAAATCATAATATGTTTCTATACACATAAAACTAATTAGGTATGCATATAAAATATAACAATGATTTCATAATGAACAATGACCAAATAACAATGAACAAATATTTATTGAAATTATTAGATATTCATTATAATTATATTTTCCATAAGTCGATAATATGGTAAAGTACAAAGGGATTAAAACAAGTATCAACAATCCATCTATTGGAATTGATATATTGGTTTTCATTAAAATGTTTTTTGGTTGCTGTGTGAAAATAACGTCATTAGCATTGTACATTTCATTTTCAAATTTCATTACAGAGCACTCCGCTTACCATGCGACATAAATAATAACATATTTCATCAAATGATTAATTAAGTTTTGGTATACAGATTATAGATCAAGAAAAACATCTTGAGGAAACCTGCACACCCTAGAGTTAAAAAAGAAATGTTTTCTAAGGCGTGTGATGTCTGCTAACTTTCAGTTGGCCAGCGTGGCGGACTACGGCCTTAGCCTTCTCATTCTGATAAAGGACCCGTGCCAGTGGAACGATATAAGGGTCGGCAAAAAAAATACAGATTACATTACGAATCTAATTTCAATGAACCAAAAAAATATTCAATTACGTAACACGTCTTTTTTGTAGTAAGAATACTATAGATGTTGAGGAAATTCTCTTGACGCCCGAGGGACGCTTCGATCTGTCATCGACTGACGCCGCCCGCGCCCATTGTGAGCGGAATTAAACTTCATTGTGAGCTAACTGGCTGCGTGACTCTTCTGATTACGCGGGTCTATGCAAGATTGATAGGTTCCTGATAAGGAGCTGATAAATACTGGAATATCACGATACCGGGAACACAATTGTAGGGCAGTTTTTTAACTGTACAATTTTTGAAAGTGAATTAAGAGTGACAAGCAGATACATAATGTCGATGTTGACGGATGCTGTGCCGAGGGAGACTAAGATTATCCTGACTTCAACATCATCATCATAAGCCTAAGTCCATAGGCTTCTCTTGTACGATTTTTGCCCTCATCCCCACGCTAGGGGTGTGTGCTGGGGATCGTGAAACGCAGCTTATCCTACCGCCTACGCTTAAACTTGACTTATCTTGACCATATAGGTCAACTGAGGAGGAGTCAGAAGTATTCCAAGAACGTATGAAGAGGCCTGAATGTAGAAAAACCATGTTAGGTCTATATGGGTCGTGATATTTAGCTTCCGGTGTCCTATGCCTGCCCCACGAAGGACCTGACATGATGAGGTAAGAAATAAAAAAAACTTTGCAAATAACCGTTGTACTCTGTATTCAGAGTTACAGACTACGAATGTTCCTCAAATACATGTACACGGCTACACTAGGATATTTCAGCTAAATACTAGCTTAAGTAAAAATAAGGAGTTTACTGTCTGTCTTTTCCATAATATGTATGTGTGTGAGTGTGTGTTCAAACATACGTCACGTTACGCCTGTAATCCCCGAAGAGGTAGGCAGAGGAGCGTAGTACACTCGCACGTCTCACCGGT
>DWDV01000857.1:0-14834 GCA_018245615.1 Mimoniades ocyalus
TTTTTGCCTAATGACAATATTACAAGTGCGAAAAATTACTATCAATATGACAAAAATGGGATAAAGTTCTTAAATAAGCCATTGATAATAATTGGCGCTGTGTAAAGAGTAAAAAATACAAAGATGTATACAGTACAATTGACTGCATTAGTTTGTTATCAATTTTCTAATTCAATTTCTCTTCTTTATATATCACAAGTACACTAAAAGAGTAAATTAATTATAATACTAAAATTTTTACGAAAATTATCATATTAATATCAGTTGTTTCTTTCATGGTGGTGGTTACAGCTAAAAATGGTGAGTTGTTGTACCTTATTTGGGTGCATCTCGGGTGTTCAACTCTTTTTAAGAGTTAATAACAGTTTGATTGGGTGAAAATTACTTATACTCATACATAATACATATATATTATATTATACTTAACCCATAAAACTCATTTGCACACGGGGATTCATTCATATATTTTCAACACAAATATAAATCATGAAATAGCTTAATAAAATTACATGTCACCTATAAAACTCAATAGTAATATTGCAAATTACAGCATGTCAGATTTGTAAGGTGTTTGGATCTCAGTGCTCTTTGTCCACTCCGTAAAGGAACGGGAATGGCGATATTATACATATTATAAATAATTTTATAATATTTTCGTCAGATAGTAGTATAACTGTTATTACATGTAGTCACATTGTAAGCAAATGCACGAACTTAAAGTTAAGTACCTAACGTAACTTAATATAATGTAATGATATCTTCATACGGCCTTCGGAAATTGTAGTTTACGGGTTGATTATATAATAATACCACAGTCCTTTAAGCTTCAGCTTCCGCTGAGCTTCTAGGTATGTATGTCTATAGACTGCGATAACCGCTCGACAATAACTGGCTAGGAATCTGGTATTAAATTGAACAAAAATCAAGACGACTTGCACAAGCAAAGTGGCAAAACATGCACATTTAAGTTATTTATTTCCTAGTACGAGTAGATGGTAATAAGAACTGGTAATTGTTAATTTGCTAGAAATATTAACGTCACAAATCCTTGTTCAAATGATACGCGGGCTGCATGCTGGTTTCTATCAATACCTCATTATCGCGTTTTGATTTTTTGTATTTTATTAATTCAATAATTATACATTTTCCATAACAGAAGTAGAGTATGATTTTTTTAAATATTAAACTATGTTTGTTTGGTTTTCTTTTTATATTAACCGAACTATACATGTTACCTACTATTCAATTGATCGATTTTGATTACTAATATGGGTTTACATTAATCACTACGCAATACCAGGATGGTAATTTAAACGCAGCCAGGATTTATGTACGTATACATAATTATGTACTCTTCCAATGTGGGAGACCTATGTAAAAACTGTCAATATTTACGACAATAAGTACGGTTTATATTTTGATTCATTTTACATAAGATATGGCACTTATAGTTTATTTACGCACATCGAACATACCTATATCGTGATTAATTAATTGATTGATGCTATTTTTTTATTCAACAGTACCTGACTGTATTTCATAATTTTTGCAATTTCATTACGGTTGCATGATACCAGAATTATATGTATAGTTGTGATATAATTCAAGGTAATGGGTTACCACCTATGTAAATGGGTAATAATAATGGGTATTAATTTACTTCGTTGGTAGTGTCGGTTGCAAGCGCGACTGCCGATCGAGGCGTTCTGGGTTCAAATCCCGGGTCGGGTACTATTAGATTTCTCAACTGTAAATTTTCTAATAGTGGCTCGAAGTCTGGATTTCTACCCGGTGTATGCCAATAGACTAACAACCTATTCCATAGGAGAACGTAAACGTGACTGGTGAAACGTGGAAGTATTCTGCACTTCCCTGCCTAGCCCTCCGAGGATTATAGGCGTGATGTTACGTATGGATAGTATAAATAATTGACAGAAGCAACTTAAGATTTATCGCTTTTCATTCCGTCGCTTTCGTTTTTCGCACCTACTCGTATGTAGATATAAATCCAATCAGGAGCATTTGATTTAAGGTTAACGCGTGCTTTTGTAAGGGCCTTTCTTTATAACGCAAACGATAATAATTTTCTGGAGTTTATATCACCATCGTTCCTCTTATGTGACCTTCGGTTTTTTCTTTAAGAGAAAAAGAGTCAAAGCCAGAGTTTACCAACCTAACCAAGTGCGAAATATCCATGTTACATTCGTCTTAGGCAATATTTGGGAGAATACCTGTTTATTTAGAGGATTGAAAAATTTGAATTCCATACTCCGATGTAGAGGTTTGAAAAATTTGAACTCCATATCTCGGAAATTCAAAGCTGAAATCAAAGCCGCTGTATTACCATATTCTCTGTTTTCAATACATTAGAATTTTTTTTTACATTTGAATTTTCATTTTTCCCACACGCGATGCTTCTGTCGATTCTATCATTTGAATTTAGATTTGTTATGAATATTAGTTCAATAATGTGAATGATCACAGGTGGTGACGTAGTATTCAGTTGCCGAGACGAGGGTCCCTTGCGCGCGGCCGTCAGGTGGGTGCGCGAAGGTGGTAAGCCTCTGAAGCCAGGTTACGTCGATAGGAAAGGCCGACTTGAGATCAACCAAGTTACAGTAAGTGAAAAGAATTATTGTGCTTAAACTACTTAATAAAGCCCACAATTATTTTATAACAACCACTCAGTAATAATTCCAAATACGAGTACTAATAAGTTGCAAAACGTGTTTTAGCCCGCTGACGCTGGTGTATACATCTGCCAGGCTGTAAAGTATCTTGGACAGCCCGGATCCGAAGCTAAAGTCTTTCTGAAAGTTGATAATGCAAGTGAGTATTCATAATAAACTATAATTAACATAATGGCTGCGTAGTAAATGGAACCGATGACAAATAAATAAACTCATAAAAAAAAGATGCGGTGAAATAATTCTTTATTACAAATCTTTTGTGTAGATTTGTACGGTCATTATACGATTTTTCAATTTGTACGATCTTATTAATCTGGACGCTCCAGTAAGTAGATCGCAGTATAGCTCGCTTTCGTATTTAGTTTTCTACTAAGTCACTTTTTTCAGTTTTGATAAATTAGTCCAAAGTATGCCTAATTGAAATATGTATGTACCTACACTAAAATGTAGTTTGGTGTTTTCTGCCTACCTCGTGAGCAAAGTGGCGCGATGGTACAATAATAATTTCGAAAAATAAACCTGCATTACTTATTGACTTACAGTCCCGGAAGTCGTTCCTGAATCCTATGCTTGCCGCCCTGACCAGGCTACTTGCAGCAACGGACAGTGTATCTCAAAGTCCAATGTATGCAACGGAAGAAGAGATTGCAGCGATGGATCTGATGAGGACTCTTGCTGTAAGTATTTGAAGAGACATTTTTTAGATTTTTAGTGCTTTTATTTGTAATATCTGTATCTTTTCCGTAAAATATTTTTTTAACAATTGTTTTTACCTAAAAAAATCCAACACAGCCACTAGGCGCTAAGACAACTCTCTGAAACTTACAATTGAGGAGCTGTTAAATAATAGGGACATAAATGACAATTTAATTTGAAATGTTCTAAAGAGTCTCGCCATTAGATTTTTATAAAAAATCTTTATTGACAGCTGACAATGGAAAATGTGAGCCGAATCAATTCCAATGCGATAACGGTCAGTGCGTGCTCAAGACTTGGAGATGCGACAACCAGGTCGACTGCTCAGACGGCTCCGATGAATCCAACTGCGACGCAGGCCGCCAATCCTCAGACGAGTGCTTGAATGTTGAATTCGCCTGCTCTAGCCGAGATCAATGTATCCCTAAGAGCTTCCACTGTGATGGACAAACCGACTGTAAAGATGGATCCGATGAAATTGGTTGCTGTGAGTGGCACTTTTGTTTTCATTTAAAACATCTTGCATAACAATCCGTTGAATTTAACATTAAACATTATATTTCACTTTACGCTTGGCGTTTTCAGTGCCCGTTTATGTCAAAATGCCGCCCAAACCAGCTAATGTGAGACTGAATCCTGGAGACGTACTTACCCTGGATTGCGAGGCTGTTGGAGTCCCCACACCGTTAATTTCGTGGCGTTTGAATTGGGGACATGTACCAACAAAGTGCACAGCGACCAGCCAAAACGGCATTGGAACGTTGACATGCCCTAACATGCAGGTGCGTTTACTAAATATCTATACAGAAGGAACTTTGAGCACTCTCTTCTTCATATTTTGAATGTTATTGATACGATTTTTTTTTACTTCGTAGCCGGAAGACAGTGGCGCTTACTCTTGCGAAGCCATAAACAACAAGGCTACGACTTTCGCGACACCCGATTCTATTGTTTACGTGAACAAAACTGACCCTTGCCCTCCGGGCTACTTCAACAGGTAACATA
Organism: Mimoniades ocyalus; assembly: GCA_018245615.1. Classification (NCBI taxonomy): domain Eukaryota; kingdom Metazoa; phylum Arthropoda; class Insecta; order Lepidoptera; family Hesperiidae; genus Mimoniades; species Mimoniades ocyalus. The sequence continues at coordinate 4,392 of DWDV01000857.1, forward strand.
TCTCAGAAACTCAAGTAATTATATTTTGAAAGAAAGTCAACTCCTTATTAATGAAATCATCTAGCTTATGCTAATTAATATTCATGACACATTTACAGTGAAGCTCGTTCCCAAAACGAATGCATCAGATGCTTCTGTTTCGGTGAATCGACTCAGTGCCGTAGCGCAGATCTGTTCACATTCAACATGCCGACGGCGTTGGGCGAGGGTGGCACCATGCTGTATGGCGTCAAGCAGACCTACAATGGAGAAGTTCAGATCGACAAGCAGTCAATCACCAACGAGTACTACTACGTGCCATTGCGCAACGGCGCCACGGTACTGTATTGTTTAATACCTACACATAATTGGATATTGATTCACAGTGTTGTAATAATGAAATGTTATATTACATAACAGGCAGACTATAGCCTTAACCCTCCCATTCTGAGAGGAGACCCATGTTCCAACAGTGGAACGATAAAGGGTCGAAAAAAAAAGAAGAACGCACCTTTAAAGAAGAATGTTTTTACAAATTATACAAATCACCGGCCTTTAGTTTTTCAATTCTTTTTTTAATAAAATAACGGTGTTCTTAAATGAAATGAATGCTTTATATGTTTTTAAGTACATATTGGCTATTTAAAGGTAACCTTGGCTTTCAACCCTGCGTGGCAGCGTAACACAGACGTACACCCATATTTGTCACTACCGGAGAGCTACAACGGCAATCAATTGACCTCGTACGGTGGTCGCATCAAGTACATACTATCGCCCCACTCGCAAATGTATGTTGCAGACAACACAGTTCCGGATATCATCATAAAGGTACTTATATTTTGTACGTATATACTTTGCCAGTATATATTTTGCCATCTTAAAATTTCTTGTCAGGTCTGTAAGGTTACAGTGACGTGGCAGTCAATGTTCTCTACCCATCCCTCATGAGACATGCGGTGACATAATAATAATGATAATATGTAGTTATATTTTGATAGACAAATTATGTTGAAATATTATTATCACAATTGAAGCGAATATCGAAATGACTGGCATAATAATCTTGTAATATTAGTACTCAATAACAATAATAACATTATTACTCGAAGTCTAATATTTGTAATTGTATCATTCTGTTTTCATTACGAATTGCGGTATGCCACATTCGAATGGATCTTGTAACAACGCTGAAGTTATCGCTGGAAGTTTATTTTACTAGTTTAACACAGAATATGTCACTTTGTAACGTGCTCAATAAATCAATTTTATGAATACAACTGTGATATTTGTAGGGCAAATACCAATCGTTGGTCCACTACCATCGTGGTGAGAACGCGAGACAAATCGAGATCGAGGCTCGTTTTACGCCGGGGTACTGGCAGAAATCAGGACCGAGTGGTCTCACCGTTGCTTCTAGGGAAGACATCATGATGGCGTAAGTGCAAGAACAATTTTTTTATTAACTGAACCTGGAACACAGGCAGACGGGTCGCCTTATATTATGGTACATGATCACCGTCGCCTACCGGCAGCAGTTACCATTGCGGTGCCGCCTTTGATGAAGAATTTTGTTATTAATCTTAATAAGTATCTTTTTTTGTTATACAGTTTTATTATACTTTTTTGTTAGACATATGTATTTTTGCAACTCAAGATAGTACGTGAGAAATATTCGCATATAAGCTTCAATTTTATTATTGAAACATCTAAAACTGTTTGCATATAATGAAAATGATGCTTCTAGGTTGGACAATATTGAATTTATTTTACTTCGCGCCGATCAAAATAACGGAGGTGTCAACATTACTGACTTTGTCATGGAATCCGCGCAACATATCAACGTTGGACTAGGAGCTGCTAGTCTTGTTGAAGAATGTTCCTGCCCATCAGGATATGAAGGACTCTCATGCCAGGTACAGCTTTCTTTTAAATTAAAATATTATGTAAACATTTATTATAATTTATACACATGTAATATCATATTGGATTGTATGATATTAAAAAAAAATACTCATTAGTACATTTATGTTTTACCTTGATTTCTATAGAAGTGTGCTTCCGGATATGTCCGTGAGAAGTCAGGACCTTGGCTCGGCAACTGCGTGCGGAAGAGGGATTGTCCGCCAGGGACGTACAGCGATCCCAACAACGAGTTGGACTGCAAACCTTGCCCTTGCCCTCTCACAAACAGCAGGAATCAATTTGCAAGGACTTGCGCTCTCGGACCGGCTGGCAATGTTATCTGCAATTGTATGCCCGGGTAAGATATTTACACGTGTTTATATTAAATATTCCCAAAACTGTTGTGCAATTTTATACATAAATATTTATAAATAGAGATACAGGAATACAATTATAAATTCCTTACAGTTACGAGGGAGACGACTGTAGCCGTTGTGCGCCTACACATGTTGGCAACCCATTGATTCCTGGAGACTACTGTAAGCCCAAGCCGTCCGACAACTGCAACACCTTGGGCACTAGCTTTGTGCGCTCTCCAGATGAATGCGTGTGCAAGGACAACGTCCAGGGTCGTTACTGCGATCAGTGCAAGAATGGCTCTTTCTACCTTTCCAATTTCAGGTATTGTAACCAAAAGGTACTCAAATTAAATTTTTATTTCGTAATACGCTACGACACATCTACCTAATAAATTTCAGTGCGTACTCGATTGGTTATGAACTATAAAAATAAGGTATGCAATAACTGACATTAGATGGTCTGTCGTATTCAAGACTTAATCTCAACAACATACTGTGGAATATTCATTGAATTTAATCCTCATAATAAAAAAAATCCTCTTATGATTTTGTAAAATACCGTAGCTATGACGTAAGGGACCATTTTCTCTTAAATAAAGTAATTTGATATTTCCAGACATGGTTGCGCCCTTTGTTTCTGCACGGGTGTTTCCCAAGAGTGCACCTCCAGCTCAATGCGCCGCAAGACAACCACCGTCCAATTTAATGTACCCAACCTCATCGACCAGCTGAAGGTTTACCAGAGCACGCCTTTCGGATCGGGAGGTGCCGTTCGGTACTACGCTCCAATTGAAAGTGATATAAAACCGGAATTATCTAGGGGAGAAATAACTTTGAACGTCATAGAACGCTCATCCCAACCTACTATCTATTACTGGAGCCTACCTCTAACGTAAGTTAAATTGATATGTTGAATAATAATTCAGATTTTTTATTAAATTCGAAGTTAAAATCCGTGCTGGAGATGCCTTTTAAATATACTCTGTCTTTCTTAGCTTTGCCGGGGACAAAATAACATCTTATGGCGGCAACCTGCGTTACTTACTACGTCACACACCAACATTTGGACAAAATCCGAGGAACACTGCGGCTGACGTTCAACTTATAAGCGTAAGTAATAGCAAATTATTGAAAATTCGCTTTTTAACCAATTAATTATTTTTAAATTTGGATCCATGTTCTAAAACAAACTTTTATTTACATAGGAAAATAGACTTACCTTCCACTACTTCGGCAACTTTGTGCCTGGCACCGATGGCATATTAAATGCCAGTGTACAATTTATGGAAGAGGGCTGGCGCAGGTAAGAATAACGATACTGCTAAATACAGTATTAACGGATTGCATATTTACAACTTTATTGATATTAATTTGGATTTTACCGAATTTCAGGTCCGATGGCAAGGAAGTGAGTCGGGAACATTTCTTACTGGCATTAGCTGACGTAAAAACTATATTAGTGAAGGCAACGTATATGAGTAGTACGGAGGTGGCTTCCCTCGTCAGCGCCAGCCTCGACACCGCGGACCCTTATGGCGACGGACCTTTAGCTCTGCAGGTGGAACAGTGCACCTGCCCTGTTGGATACATTGGTACTTCTTGTGAAGATTGTGCCGCAGGATATACCAGGTAAGCTTTTTTCTATGATACAACGCTACATAGAATTTATTACATTTATTTCCTGATATTCTAATAATTTCGTTTTGTTCTCGTATTTCAGATCAGAATCCGGACTGTACTTGGCACATTGTAAACCGTGTAATTGCAATGGCTTCTCTAGCATGTGCCACCCTGAAACTGGCGTTTGCTATGTAAGGACATACTGTTATTATGTTCGGAAGTATTGCCTGAATGTGTCTAGAAAAATTATTAATCAGAAATTATGTAGGGTGGAAGTCTTCACATACTTTGTTTTTAAATGTATCTCATCATTATTATCAGCTTATTGACGAGTAAACTAACTGTTATAGATAGGATAGATAACTGATATATTTAATTATTGACTTATTTGGTACAATTGATACCTTGGCGCTTGACGTAGCAGAGTTTGCCTAGTTCGCTTCTCAGACTTGAAGCATTCATTGTATCATGTGAATATTGTTCATTATCATCATCAGCCTGTTTAAGTCCTGTGCTGGGTCTTTCCTGAAGATTATTTGTCAATAATCCCCATGCTGGAAATTTGGCTTGAGGATTGCAAAACACGGTTTCACGTACTGTCTATGCTGTTGCCCGTCGACGGCCAGAGTAGTAAACCACGTCAAAGCAGGCCGCGCCATTTTACGCTTTGTCAGCGCTGGGTTTAGTCGCCTCTTACAACACGACAAGAATAATCTATAAATGAATATATGGTTTTTCTTTTGTTTGTATATCCATAGTATTCAGCACACAGCGTAAACACTACTTTTACAAATATGTTGTTACAGCATTAATTTAATAACTGTTTGCTTTTTTTAGGATTGTGGGGCTAATACTGCTGGAGACAGCTGTGAGAAATGCAAGGATGGATACGAGCGAGATCAGTATAATAACTGCGTACCAATCAGATCCACATGGCCTCCCCCTCGTGAGTGCAAGTAAGTATACATAACGTGAGAGTACATGGTAAACATAAAGTTAAAAATATTAACACTAACATTTAAAAACCTTAATAAGCAGCGTCGCGTTGTAAATATTAAATGAAATCGTCGGTCTGATGTGAAAAGTATTCAAGAGTATTTTACATATAATTTTCACATAGACGTGTATAACAGCATATTGAAATAGGCCATAATTATAAAGTTTCTATGATGATTTGTATTTTATTTTATGCGTCTGCCTCGTAAGTCGAGTGATTGAAACCATGACTCCTAATTAAGAGGTCCTAACTTCAAAACCCGGGCCGCGTGTTATAGAATTTTTTAAATGTAAGTTTTTAGTAAGGAATTGCTAATACTTAGGCCGATAATACTTACTCGATGGCCAGATTTGTTTCCGGTGTAAGGCAAAAGGCTTACCATCCATTCCCTGATGGGAAATAAACTTAACTGGTATAACGTGGTAGTATATTACACAGCTCAGGTTCCTGTTCGGGGATTGCAGGCGTGATATAACGTATAATGCTTTGTTGAATATATTTACAGTTGTGACCCACGCGGTGAAGCTGCTCCGTGCACAGATTATTGTCGCTGCAAACAAAATGTGGAAGGCGAATTCTGCGACCGCTGCCGACCCGGCACGTTCGGTCTGGACTCTGCCAACCCAGTAGGCTGTACTCCCTGTTACTGCTCCGGGGTCACCAATGCCTGTCACGAGGTACCCTATCACTCCTAACTGACAATATTTTCACAAGCACTAGGTTCAGATTTGGAACCAGCAGTAACAGAGGAATGGCATTAGCATAACATTAGCATAAACAATGCAACATCAGCTAGAACAATGACTACACATGTGATCCGACACATATATTAGTAACTTCATTCACTTTCATACATCTGTTTCATAATTATCATGTAGCATTTGATACTATCGTTACATTTCTTTGATTTTTTTTATTGCATTCGTACATTTGTAGGAGGTATATTAAAAAAAAAAATTACTTGCGAATTTTAGGCTAGCCACTTTGCAAGGATCGATTTGGCAGCGCCTATATTTGGCGAGAAGCATGGAGGATACACACTTATGGACTTGAGAGCGGAGGACGTGATCAGCGACCAGTTCATACCGGTGCCCAACCAGAGCGAGCTCATGTATTCATTCCCGTACCCACCGCAAAAAGAACTTTATTGGTCTCTACCAGTATTCCCTGGTAAGGGTTTTGTGTCATATTTTGATGTCATGATAAATAGATGTCTTACTCATTAAAATATTAGATTGCCAGCTTATGATAGGATTTCGCTTAAATAATGACCTTATAGGTAGTGATAACCTAGAGTTTTTTTTCTCCCTTTCCTAAACAATGCTGTGTTCCGACTGCCGTCTACAAGTTGTTAGTTCTATTATGTGCAACGATTTCCCTATGGGTTTAGTGGTTAGTGAACCTGACTACAGGACAAATCTTTTTGTGAACCGCAATATCTGTATTTGTTCTACGTCTGCGTCCAAAGTTATCTATTCAAGCACATATAAAAAAGGTCATTTACATAGCTTATCAGGTGTCTGGTTATTATAGAACAGTATCTGTTTATTTTGAAATAAAAACGCTGTTTGACTGCCTCGTTGTTCGAGTGGTTGCGAAGCTTGACTTCTCTCGGATATTGTGAATAAACTCACTGTCTATTCTATGTTGGGACGTCAACGTTGCTGGTCAAACGTGAGAATGTACTACACTACTCTGCCTATCTCTTCGGGGATTACATGCTTGATGACATGCGTGTTTATATTTAGGACTGCCTGTAAAGTTATTTCCGTTTATTGTATAAAAAAATTTTGGTCAACATTTTAGTAGATATAGGTATACCCACATTAGCAGTGATAGCCTATTGGTTTGAAATTCGACCTCTCACTCAAGGGACCGAGTTTAAACCCTAGCGCGCATCTCTTAAAAATGTGCGTTTTAAGTTTGAATATCACTTGCTATAAGGGTGAACGGTGGAAACCTGCACGCACACCTTAGAGTTTCCAAAATAAAATTGTTCTCTAAGGCATGTGAAGTCTGCCAACCCGCACTCGGCCAGCGTGGCTGACTATGGCCTTAACCCTCCCATTCTGAGAGGAGACCTATGTTCCAGCAGTGGAACGATAAAAGGGTCGAGAGAGAGAGAGTAAGACTACCCGTAGCAAATAAATTCACCCCTCGTAATATAAAAATATATACAATCACACGGTTTCCTCTAAACGCGGGTCTTGAATATCAAATAATAATTAACCAATAGATAACACATAGAAACAATAAAAAAAGTTTTATTCTAATACATGTATTTCTATAACAATAAGAAGAGTGAATAGGCATTTTCTAGACAAACGTGGTCCATCGTAAGCTTCAATCTGGCTTACCTAACGCGAGTTTACTGCTACGAAAAACGTATATTTTTGGGGGATTTATGTACATGAAATGTAAACATTTTAGGTAATAGAGTGCTGTCTTATGGAGGATCCTTGTCTCTGAAACAGCATTTTGAGTCTCAAGACGACGCTGTATCAATATCGGGTCAGGATGTCGTTTTGGTCGGTGACACTCTCTCGCTGTTCTGGTCTAACCCTAATCAGATCAGATCGAGAGTTGCATTGGTAAGTAGAATCTTTATTATTTTCCTGTACGTGTGTACTTCTATGTAATGCACGGAACTATAGCAGATATTTGGTATCACTCTTTTGTATAAAACGCACAATAGTGTTAAACATGTTTTGGTTTTATATTTTGCCATATCATTCGATACTAATATAAATTGACAATCGCAAAATTATTTTTAGAGCTACCAAGTACCGTTAAAGGAAACAAACTGGTACATTCTAAATACTGGTATGCCTGCCAGCCGTCAAGATTTTATGACAGTTTTGAAGAATTTGAAGAGAATCCTGGTACGAGCGACCTTAGCGCCTAACCTCACGCTCACTGCCATTGCCGATGTCTCCATGGAAACCGCTACCGAGATCGATAACCCCAGTCTGCCTGTTGCCAAGGGGGTTGAGGTAATTATTAGTACCATTAAAATTGTCGTAGACGAACCCTTTGTAAAAACGCTACAACCGTTTAATTGATAACGATTCTCAATACATATACTTGAGGATTAATATTTTAAGTATTTCTAAAAAGTGAGAGACAAAAGAAATATAAACCAATATTTAAAGTAAAACATACGAGTACGTCAGAGTAACATCATCATCAGCTTATTGCAGTCCACTGCTGGACATAGGCCTCACCTAAGGAGTTATTCCCATAATGCCCACGCTTGGTATGTAAGTTGGGATCACAGAACACCGCTTATACTGCTGCCCATAGGCGGTCAGGGCATTTAGCTGTGCCTAAGTATACTGCGCCATACCGCGATTTGCCGGCGCTGGATTTGGTCAAGTCTTACCAGACTGACGGAGTCAGAGAATGTATTCTTACTCCGCCCGACGCGATAAGAATAACGATGATGTCGAATATACTGAATGCAAGAAAAGAATAACTGGAAGGGGCAGTAAGTTAATTGGTTTGAGAAGCTTCAGAATAATGTATTATTTAGTAATACTGAACCATTAATGTTCGTTGGCTATAATAATGTATATATTTACTATCTTAGGTGTGCATATGCCCCGAGGGATACAGCGGAACGAGTTGCGAGATGTGCGACACTGGTTACTACGAGGACGCGTCAGGTTATTGCAGTAAGTGCAACTGCAACGGTCACGAATGTAAGCTTGGCGCCTTTGACGAGGTTGTGTGCAACTGCCGCCCGCCCTTCACCGGACCCGATTGCTCATCTATTGGTATGTTGCGCTAATAAAGTTACACTTATTTACTTATCGTACTATTCTGTTCCCAAAACAATAACAGACTTTTAACTCGAGATCCCTTTAAAATTATATTATTATTATTATTATTTCCCGTATATGACTTGTGATCAGGTTGTTGTTATTTCCTTTAAGAGAAGAGCGTGGATATAAGTATGTTTTGTGGTATAAATAGGTTTGGTTATGGAACTTCATCCGACCATACACGAGCCCGTACATCCTGATTCTTCGGTCGTTCGAGTGACTTTCAAGTGCAAGTACAGGGCGCCGGAGCCTCTCACGATAAAGTTTTATTACGAAGGGAGTGAATTGCAGCCTCCTAAATATCTTAACGAGTCGAAGTTCTATGTCGACGGCTGGAGAAGCGAACACACCTGGCTCACCCAATGGGATACGAAAAACCAGGGTGTTATATACGAGTGTCGCACGATCACAAAGAACGGATTTACTCTCGGTGTACTAACTACTACCTTGCCAGAGAAAGGTAGCCCTTGAACCATATTAGTCACAAGAAGCGTTTACTGTCCGTCGTGTCGTTCGCTTTAGCTTCGCAGAATTATTTGTAATTATGTGCCAACATATATTACATGTTTATAATGCCATCATAATATTTCATGGTCTCGTAGCTCTAAGTTCTTAGGAATCTCATTTCATTATTACTGTTCTAATATATTTTAAAACCATTGTTCCGTCCTTCAGTTGCTAGTGTTACACGTTAACAGATATTGTTATCATAAAAAACGTGTTTTAACTTCACGTCCTATACCAAAGTCACTACTTGCTATCTAATGAAGTTGTGTCCAATCCCTCTTGCTATATGCAGCTCAGTACTTATTGCTATGTGTGTCGTTATAGAGCTTAGTTTTGGTGTCATTGATTCATTACGATTTAAAGAAAAATTTTGCGAGTACTAAGTTTCTCATAAAATGTCATTGTTTAAATGAACGCACATTTATAAAAAATTATATAGACTTTTTTTTTTATTTCACACAAATTTGAAATTACACTGTACAGAAATTAAAAAAATTAGAGACGTACATCAATTTATAAAGTGGAATTACCCTGACAAAAAAACTTCGTATCAATTGATTGTTTGCAATTATTGATAGCATAGTACATATGTTCAATATTAAATTAGATTTTATAATTGTTCTCATGTTATAGAAGCGTTATAATCGTATTAAACTCTTATATAATATGACAATACGTTTTATTTAAGGAAATGAAGTAATCGCAACGACGCGACCGCCGCCGCCGCAGAGCACGGTGGACGTCAGGATCACGAGCAACAATCTTATGATCCGGGAAGTGGGAAGCTCGGTTAATTTCACCTGCCAGGCTAGGAGTCCTATGACCACAACTCGCCTTAACATCACCTGGTACAAGGAAAACGGATACTTGCCGCAGGACAGAACGCAAGTTGACCAAAACAGCGGTCTTCTCTTAATAACAAACCTGCAAGTTTCTGACAGTGGCGTGTACATCTGCCAGACCACAGACGGCATCTCCACCGGCCAAGCGACAGCGACCCTTAAAGTACCCGGTAAGATGATAGATTATTAATTTTCCTCAATTTTTCCTGTGCATTTGTTTAATTTATAATTTATACTAAAAGTATTATTCCTTCGTACTTTGTTATTGATAACTAATTTCTAACCTTCTTAATATAAATGCCTTCATTATGGAATAGTTATACCTTTGTGGATTATCTATGCGAAGAGTAAGTATGATAATAGGTAGCCAAATTGCTCTACATAGAATGGCTATTAATCGTTAAGTTGCCTTG
>DWDV01000858.1:0-14833 GCA_018245615.1 Mimoniades ocyalus
ATTATATATAGTAAGACTATTATATATTATATATAGTAAGACTATTATATATTATATATAGTAAGACTATTATATATTATATATAGTAAGACTATTATATATAATAAATCATACTACACTACTAAATTCTCCTAATAATGTACAAAGCTCTAAATTAAATGCCCACTACAATTCCCCATGGAAAGTATTATCGAATATTAGAAATAAACACGTCAGTGAATAAGTGGCCAAATACGAAATAACTTAGACCAGTAGCACGCACAACATTTTATTCGCCGTAGCTCAGCAGTCGCATACATTACCACGCAGGAAGAAACAGCTTCATTTGTCAAAGAACCGCAAGCTACAGCCGGCGGCTTAGCGTGATGTATTGTAAATAGCTGCAATTTTGACATTCACATTCCATTTGCCATTCAAGACGGTCGCTTACTGCTTCTGTTCTTCTGTTATTTGCGGCGGATGACGGATGCTCTGTTGTCGCAACGATTGCCCGACAGGTGCGCAGAGGTAAATCAACTGCGGTAGCTTTGTTTATGTATAAGACATTCGATGCTATGAAGATCCTATGCTTATTCTGTTTTAATAAACTAACCTCTTCGTGTAATATTTATATTGTTTTCCTCACATAGTCAGATTGTCCTAATAAATTCGCAGTTAGTAGTCATGTTTAAGAATAAAAATTGAAAAAATACAAAACGGCTATAAAATCAATAAGAGATCTGCGCGACGATCTGTGTATGATGTAACTTTCAATTTCTGAAACCCGTTTAAGACACGGCCGTAGGGCGTGGATCGCTAAAATTCAACATAGATAAATTATTTCCCCTCACGTGAAACCAATTACAAGCGTACCTGTCTGATGGTTATTAATAGTTATTTTCAAGTGTGCAATTACGTCTTGCGATGACGACCCATGATAGTCCTAGCTCATCGGGAATATTAATCAACTTTGTAAGATCCAATGTTTCGGAAAATGACCATTTTAATTTATCATTCATTACTGTATTGCCATTAAATCGTAATTGATGTATGCCGCGCAAGTCAGTACAACTAAAAATATCCATTCATCATGTATAATACACAAGCGTATCCAAGTTCTGTGAGATGACGTATAGATACTTTCATTAAAAAGTGACGATGTGTTTCAGATATTGAAAAATAATATCAGTATTTTAGTTTAATCGTAAGTATTGAGAGTGTTAAAAACGATGTTTTTTTGCAATCGAACTGCTAACGTCACGCGTCGTAATACAATGTAACTCTTTAAACACAGACTTCATTAGCACACACGAATGTTTTGTCCGCACACAGTTGTAAATAGACTAATGGAGCTGTCAAGCTTTACCAACGAGAATCATTTGGGAATTTAGAAATGTTATGTAAGTTGATTTTGATTGACTGTAAATCTACGTAAACGGTGCTCACGCGGAATTCATGTTGATAGAGTGGATTCCACGTGATTGAAATAACTGTTCTAGGCATACGTATGCACATATATTATTTATAAATATTTTTCCGCTTAGAATTGTATATTTAGAAAACATATACAATGTTTAGGAAACATAAGAGAATGAATGAATTGATCAGCGCTATATATATCGTAAGATAAACTTACAGTAATTGAAAAGAAAATCATCAAATAGGTACCTATATGTATCGCGAAGAGTGACTGGACACATTGGCCATTACGATCGTCATCGTTCCGCTTAAATCTATTAGACTATCACTTTCGGTCGCCGAGTGCTCTATTGTCTGCGATATGATCTTTTTTTCGTTTAATGAGCCCGAGGATCCGGCTATCGCTGCTTCGTTACCTAATGGTGACGCACTTGTGGGAACCGCACCGAGCAATTTCTTTTCAAACACACCACCAACCAGTACATTGCTACATGCCAATCGTGGGCGACTATTAATGATAATTTGTTTTAGTCACAGCGCTGCTCATTAATCACAGCGCGGCAAGAGCGAGGCGCGCAGGTGAAATATCCACACGAACGGTATGAGTTACTATGAATAGCGTGCGAGCGAAGAGACGCAACAAAAAAGTGAAAATATTAACTGACGAACAGTAGCCACTAGTTTATCGCATACCGACAATAAATGAATGACGTTGTAACACCTTTCCGGTCTTATTAACGAGACGCGTGACGCTATATGAATAAAGATTTCGTGCGATATCGATTTCAGCACTTTAATCTTATGATGGAGATTGTTTAAAGCGTGGAGGCCGAGGCGTGAGGTCACACCGGGTTCGAATGCGACGGGTTCCGGGAATGTGTGACAAGCGCATGTATTGTTCGCAAATTGTTGCGTGCAAGGTCCAGTGTAAATGTCAATTTTGTAGGCGCCGGCGCCCGCCAGTCGTCCACTTTAAGCATAACTTATTTCTCGACTCTCACGTATATGCTCCAAATTTGTATGCGTAATTCAATACATTTGCAACGCGTTTGTTCTTTGTCGCGTATTGTTGCTCGGTCTATACCCATGCTTTAAGATTAATATTACCCTCTGTTACATACTTCTATTGTTTGACGAACCAAATGAAAAAAATATTTGTCCTGTACAATTAGTGCTCCTTGTATTACATGAAAATTACTATAATTAGTGCAATAATTGTTCACTAAATCAATTCGCAAAGATCAGGAAACGTGGTCCTATTGATAAAATCTAAAATGTTGTGTGGTCAATAAAAAATCCAATATTTTTTTTTCTCACTGAAAACGGATGTCAAAAATATACGAAGCCTCAATAGGAAGTAAGAAACACGTGCCATTTACATTGAGGAAGCATTCTCTTGTCAACGGATATCGTGTACTGGATATTATCTTATCTATTGACACATATCAAAAATTACCAAAAGAAATGATTAAAAACGGATTGTCAAAAATATTACAAAGAACAAATAAACAGCAATAAGCGACGAACCTTGAAGGACTTGTTAAATTAATTCGTTTAATCACAAACTACACATATCTCCTTCAATTTTTAATATTTATCTCTCTTGAATATATTTATTTTTAAGTGATTAATATTCATATTCCGATATTCTGACAGACTGCATTAAGAGAATTTGCCATTAAACGCTTTCACATGAAATAAACTATCGTCATGTTATCGCTAATCACAGCACTGCGCATTTATAAAGACTGACTCTCGGTTTTCACTAATCTACATTCGCATGATTAAGTGCTATGCCTGAATCACAACGAAGCCTCAAATTATACAAATCTCTCGCACACTGACACTGAATACAAGCGAGTATTCCATTATGTTCTATCCAAGGTCCATGAGACATCACATCTGCTGATATTATTGAATAGAGTAAATTACAACTACCATAGATGCAAAGGGAATATGAAACCATAATGATGGGGCGTTTCGCGCTATGCCTTTTTGACCCAGCGTTAAATCACCGTTGGTTACCGTTTAGTTATAGATTGGATAATAAATTGCGTTGCACTTAACATTAGACAAGTGCAACGGATCGTTCATAGCCTTTATTGCGGAAAATTTACGGCTACGCGTCGCCCAGTCAACAACAGTAAACATAAATCTCGAACAAAAATCTACACGCACATGAAAACATGTAGGAGAAGAATAAAAGTATTTTGTATTATTTACGATTAAGTCAGTTCATGTTCCACAGCAGTAAACTCTTTGAGAAACAGTTTTTATATTCGAATATTTCTCGAAGGCTTACTTACGAGACAAGGTATTTACGGTTGAACTTTTTTACCCCGACAGCAACATTTGCAGCGCGTCGTTTGAACAATCTTTCGTTAGGAAATTTACAACTCATTCGCCCGTCCCCTCGGACAGGTAATGACGTGTTATTTCTGTGTATATTTCTCCGTATGGCAGTAAAGTGGGTCGTATAATATAGGCAGTGCCTCTTTTTTTTTTTCAATTTTCAAACTATCTTACACCTCAATATAACCCGAAAGAAACAGCACGCAGATGTTGACGTAGCGTTGACAATTAACGTCCAAACATGAACACCATTTGACAAGCTGGCGTTGCGTTAGTCGGATGAAATCGAACTGGTATTGGGCGGTTGGCTAATTTAGAACATTTAACAGATTATTACGCAACTTCAACATAATATTGTCCGTCAGTTGCGTAACAAAACAAACATAGTCGCCACCGCGGCCCGATTACCAGCCATAAATCTCAACGATTCGCAATATTGAGACAAATTTATGTAGCAATACTTAACGTAACACCATTAATTAATAAACGCACGATCTATCCTACTTTCGTAGTGTCTTCTAATAGTTTATCGATCACCTTTAGATGCTTATCATATTTCGATAATCAATTAAGCAACAGTACAATGGCATTCGTCTTTTAACAGCTATTAGATTCGCTAATAAATTAATGAGCAGTTTTGCTGGTGTTTCAACTGATTACATACAGTTTTGCAATCAACAATGTTGTATAATATTTATGCTATGAAAGCCACACAATGTTAAAATGATTATTGCAATAAGCTAGCTGTCAGCTTAGAAAATATTTCATATGTGCATTATTTTAATCTAACAATGTTTATTACAAAAAATTTCAAAAGCTAACGTAAGTGGATAGGTATGTATGTTAAGACAATAGGTAAGAATAACTCGTAATTTTTCGTTGAATTATTACACAAATTATATTGCAATTAAACATAATGCACAATCTGTTTCTCTACTTATTTATTATGTGCATACAATGAGCTTAGTAATGCGGGACAGAGTAAACTTTACAAAAATATGTTTGAACAAATGAAGGAGCAAATACGAGAGTCCTCGTTTTACTGCGAAGGTAGCAATGACGTGTGTAATTGCGGTATACGCTAGGGATGGAGGATTCAGGGAAATTCTAAATTGAATTAACCAATTATATTTTCTTAATATGCATTATAGCGGCTTACATATCTGGATATGACATTATGATAGCAACAAGGCTTGAAATTATAAAACTGGGTATTCTAATAATCGGTGCTCTCTGTAACCCCGCAAGGGACCTGGCGTGAGGGTACAATAGTAATTATTATTATAATTATTAATTTGCAGAACACATTATTTATTACTATCGGTCTGTCGATACTGTCGGTGAGTATGCAAAATTTCCATAGAATGCGTCGATTTCTGTCCTTTTTGTCATTTACCACCGTGGTACGCATCGTTGAGTAACGTGGCCTATACAGTAGCCAACGCTTGACATTAGAGTTCATCTTTCTTCTTATTATAATATGTAGTTCATAAAAATCGTGTTATAAGGCAGAGATCAGACCTCTGGGCTTGCGGGTTGGGGATAGCAGAGCACGGCTTCTCACACCGCCCACGCTGCGTAATAAATACAATATTAATTAACAACAATTTTTATTTCGAATCATTCTAATAAATAAATAATAACAATTAATAATAGCTATCCGACCATCACTGGCTGAGTGTTTGCTCGCAAAAACCGCAAAAAGTGTGTCGCGATCGTCTCTCATGTCATCGAACGTCACCCATCGATGCGGATCCGTTTCGAAGATCCGCTACGCAAATACCAGTCACGTACTCTTACCAGTACATTCTTTCACGGATCTCTTTCATGAAATAACATAATAACAGCGAGGCCTGACTTAGTCATCGATTTCACGTAACACGCAGCGTTCGAAATATTATCGAAAGCTGCAGGCATAATCTGGATGCTAACCCAGATCACGTGCAATATGGTCAACGTAGTAAAAGCAGTGAACTGAGGAAGGCTATTGATGATGGTAATTAATATTCATTTTGAAATGATTATAATTAATATTAACTTTTAAATAATGAAACTACACTCACGACGCCGCGCCATCATGAAATCCAGACACGTGTAGATGTAAAGGTCTGGTTATTAGTAGATACGCTAACTAAGTGCGACCTAGCAGACTACGTTTTCCATGGAGAGCATTGTAATTCTAGCATAAGCATACGTATCCTGGATACGTCAATTCACCGTAAATTTTTGGGTCTAAATTTCTTGCTACGTTTATTTCAAAGAACAATAACCTAAGATTACCATACCTCTCCTCCAAACCTATGATACTCGTATCCGCCCTGATTCAGCTTAGGTACTATTTTCACTCTACGTGTACCAATATCCCTCTCGACACCACAAGTGGTTTAGACTTTAATTGAAGAATGAAGTAGTCTCATGCAAGTATTTCATTTCACTTGCAATATTTTATAAATTGCCAATTTTATATATTAAGCGCAAACGAACTTAAGTATGCATATGAATTTTTTTTACGTAACATTCACATAAAAGAAAGTGTCACGTTAACCAAAAAGAATTTAACGTCACGGAAAATCCTAGCAACAATGTGTCCTGGAAGGTCTCGAAGTCAATATAACATTGCACTCTGGTCAGATTTATAAAAAGTTCAATTCAATAATGTATAATACATAAAATATTGTACTGTTCCTGTTGCCGGCTGTGTGAGTATAGAGTCTTGTACATTGCTATGCACAAGGTCTGAATATTTAACGAACATGCACGAATAACGACGAGGAAGAATCATTGAGAAATGTACGCAATTTAAATTCATACATAAAACGTAAATTGCTGTTCAAATATTGAAATCTACTCGCATATACGAGTATGTACTAGTTTATGTATGATTTTCATTAAACGAAGCACATGTGTTGAAATAAAACATTCTAAAAAATTAATGTGGAGAGATCTTGGGTTCAAATTCCGGGTCGGATACTATAGGATTTTTTAGAAGAAATTTTTCTAGAAGAAATTTCTAGAAACAATAGGGCCACCAACTATTCCATAGTGGGGTGTAAACATAACTGGTGAAACATGGGAGTGTGCACATCAGTTTCCACACCTCTGCTTACCGCTTCGATAATTACAGGCGTGATGTCAAACATTTATGTTACGTTATCACAAATATTACTGAGCAATATTTTTCTATACGAAAAAATGTGAATTAGTACATAATCAATATAGAATTGTAATTGAGATAATCCGAAGAAAGGTGTCTCGCAAAAGTATTTACTTCAATCAAGTATCGAACCTGAATCCAGAGTGCAATATCATTATCACTACACTGTGAACTATAACTCAAAAACAATTAAATTCCAGTAGGTATCCACTTACTCCAGCGATGTTTGAAACAGAACATACAGCTTTAAAGTTTCAAACTTTTTTGCCAGATAATAATCTATTGTCTAGCAAAAACATAGCATTCCGCTCACACTCGTTCTAATCATGATGTATGAAGTACCAGATAGAATCTTTTTAAATGACAATGCAAGGCTGAGTGTTGATAAACGGGACCATACTGAAATATAATGAAGAATGTCTGAGTCATTATTCATAATTCACATTCTATTCTATTCATAAGCTTAATGAACGATTCTTCAAAAGAATGTCTGGCATCTGTCTAAATATTATTAGCGCGAATTTTAATTGACGTTTGGGGAACAAATAGTATGAACGTATAGCGTGGAATTTGGGTCGTTAAGCGACGTCTTGGATAAACCCCGTGGCAAAAAATGTGCTACTAGTAACAATGTGGGGCAACTCACAAATGTGCTTCAGTATTACTCACAACTCATATTATATAAATCTATATACCAACCATATTTTTAATATACATACATGTAAAGTAAATAGTAAATTCAGCTTTATGGAAAATCTTCACAGCATCCAATATCTATGGTATGTTGCAAATAGGAACGATATTCCAGCATCAAAGAAGGTGAACATAAAAAAATATGTTTTTCAATCTGAAATATAAAACGTAACATCACGCGTGTGATCCCCTAAAAGATAGACAGAGGAGTGTAGTACACTCCCACGTTTCACCAGTTCTGTTTAACGCCCACTATGGAATAGGTGGTGAGCCTATTGCCACATATATCCAAACTCCGAGCCACTACTAAAAAATCTAAGTTAGAAAAATTTGAACCCGGATACTCTGGATTGGCAGTTGCGCTTGCAACCAACACGACCAACGAAACAGGCATGAAATAATATGATTCATTTGAAAAAAAAAATTATTTCCAAATTGTGTCAAACTTAACTCTCATAAACATATTTTCATAAGCCACCATCTAAATTTCGTCTCTTTGTTGTTAACACGAGTCCCTTTAACCTGCGCTTATCAAACTTTCTCTCAAACACAATGAAATGAAACGACAAATAAATTAAGATGCCAGAACTTTCCACGATGTGAAGAATTCACTCGAGCACCATAACTACACCTTCTACTATCTCTAGGCAGCCTTGCCCGCATTCTTATATTATGGCTCAGTGACTAGATGTCACAAAACAAATGTAACGTACGTAACATTCCTACTGAGAACTCAACATTGTTGCTAACACAATACATGTCGCCTGTGATTCATATGCGAACTAAGTTCTGCAGAGAACATTTTATTGGGAATATTATAACAAAAAAATAATAATCTTAGTTTATAATTATTGTAGTCTATAATGAAAATACTGCCTTTATCAAAGTAATTTGAGCAATAACTCAAAGTGCAGCTCGTGACGTCAGCTTGCACGATTGCACGATTAACAAAAGCGTACTATCCATCCTTTTACTAACACCTAATAAAAGGTCATAAACATGACCATGATATTTAAGAGTACCTACTTTTACCAAAACCGATCACAGAAATGTTTCGTGTGCATTGTTGAAAGGTAACTCAATACCAATGTAAGAATTCATTTACCTTTTTAATGAACACAACACCGGCGTGATTGATCCTTTTGTATGAATATTTGCTGAAATAATCAACGTATATTTATAGAATGAACGTTTTAATTAAAATTGAGAAATTTTAAGAACATTCAGTATTATAATATATTTAAAATATGAACTATGAAACTTTTTTCTAAATTAGTTTTTGGTAACAACAGCAACGATTGCATTGTGCTCGAATTTGAGGAATGTAGAAAAGGAAAAGGCAAGATATGTATGATTTGTTTCAACACTGTTAACACGGCAGCAACGCTTCTACGACTCAACACATCTGTGATTGACGTAAGGTTGATTGATTGCAGGGTTAACAGAAAGAATGTTTCGTGAGAACCTTGATATATTTCTCAATACTACGCACGGATATCTGTTCATATCAGAAGGCCTACTTTACTATGTTGCTCAAATACAGAGCAGGACGTACCTTTGTTAACCGTCCATGTACCGAACGATTATCGCAACCTTATATTTGCATAATGTAAGTACCTACATTTTCGTAATAAATACCTCTCTATGGACATAGCCTTTTAAGTTAATACTTTAATTCCAGCCCATTTATATCTCTTTATATTTATGATAACCAAATATAGAAATATTAAAAGCCATTTAAAATGTTGCTAAGCAACGAAGCCTGAAACGTGGGCTGTATAAATGACAATGCTAAAAGAAATTCAGTGTAGGCGTCGGTAAATCTGTATACGTAAATGCACTAAGTAAATTATTTAACTGGAGAATTATTTACAATGAAATTATGATGTTCGTGCAAAGTCAAATACTCATCTAATAGAGATATAATAATATAATTTCTCGAATACAAGAGCTCGCTAGATGGTATTATGCTAATAAGCCATTCAAGTGTGTCGACGGGTTTATTCCGAACGTTACCAGTAAATGTAGTTTGTGAAGCGACGATCGATTATTTCTATAACATTATGGTAATAATAATAATAATAATATGTAATGTTGTAATTACGAATTGCGACAGTGTTTGTCGAAAAGCTCGGATATAATTAGCGTAGTGCAATGCCAATAGTGCTGTTCGGGTATTACTCAACATTAATAATGTTATTGACTGCCTCGTTGATCTAGTGGCTGCAAGCGAAACTGTCGATGAAGAAGTCCTGGTTTCAAATCCCGGGCATTTTAAATAAATCTTGTAGTGGCTCGGAGGCTGGATTTCTGCCGGCTGTAAAAGGCTTACCTCTGGGAGGTAATGCTTTGTATGACATTTTTAAACTAACTTTGCATTTCGGAATGAAACTAGTGAAAAATTATAACGATTGATTTTGAGCACCCCACGCTTTTAGAACAGTGACATTAATTTTCTCGTCTAATTTAACCGTATGTTAAGAATTATTTTTTATGTTTTAATTTGATTAACTGTAAAAGCGTTTTTTTAGATTTTTTAAACTATATTTTATTTATCGCTTTTTAATTCAATTTGTTATTAAACAAACGTCTATTATATGTATATATTTGTTTTTATTGTATTAAATATTGTATTAATTAGTTATTAATTTTATTATATCATTAATTATTGTATTGTCCTCGGTCCTTGGCATGTGTGCCAAGTTTCAATTAAATCTGATCAATAGAAGTAGGGCAAAATCGACTCCGAAGACTCGGTTACATACAAACAAACATACAGGTGAAACTAATATAAGCGTGTTAAAAATTCATATGGTACAACTAAAATCCCATAGATTAATTCCCGTCAAATTGTAGTACACGTATTCACTTTCAGACTAGTGGGAATAAAGCATGTTGGTGTCGTGCGCGGGCGCATACCTGTCCTCGTAGGCGCCACCTGCCCACACCAGACAAAACTATTCATGTTGTCAAGCCTTAACACCATAATAATACTGTTTTACTATAACAAATTTCGTAGGTATATATACATCACGAAATTATGTAACGGTTTTCGAAATATTCCAACTTGTTTCGAACATATCCTAGCCCTTTCTTTACGAGCTCCCGCAAATCGCAGCGAGGTGGTGACGGAATCTTTGCCGGGCTACCTCGAAAAGACATGTCAATTAATACATATATAACAAATTTTTTTTCTCTTTGATTGAATTCATCATTATATTACCCAGTTATTGACCATGTACAATTTGTATAAGTGAATAGTACATGCCAAATTTTTGCCATGTAATCTGTCATTTCTTAATAACAGTCTGCTGATGGATTATGATTAATAGCGTATTTTATAAATTAATGTACAGAGTCTCTTTGCTACTGGTTTATTGATTTGTTTGATAGCATTTACTGAATAATTGCAAAACTCAGTATCATAAACAAGCTTATTAGCCTTAGGCTGCTCCTGTTTTATGTACATATAATAATGTATGTTGATAACCTAGCATTGCAAATGTCGGTGAAATTTTACACATACGATTATCAAGTTACACACACGGCCCACTTTCGTATATTCGATGAGTTCAATCAATTTAAACGTGTTTGAGAGTATTTGTGTGAATTAAATGTTCATATCAATCAGAACTTGTTCCGCCATTGATAGTTATTTACAGAACGACAAAATTGTTATACGAATAAAATGATTTCACAATAATTGTTTCGATCGGAGTTATTTCAAGACACCAGTAACATGATCCGGCTCGATCGAAAGAGGTGAAATTTTAATGTTTACACACCAATGCCTTCCGCCAGATATTGCGTTACTGTCCTGCTAGTTGCTTGGTGTTGCAAAAATCGTCGGTTCGATTTCAAATTACAGTCCTGTGTGTATCATTTATCCTGTAAGTCTCGCTTTCGATAATGCAATATCTATATGGCTGGTGAAATAATCACGAAGCAGATATACAACGCGAGTGCCGAAGGATGCTAAGGTTCACCTATGGTGATCAAACAGGCAAAGATACTGGTTGATGGAAGAGTCAGAAGTCTCCGAAACCGGCGTTCATGTATGAAGAGAATAAAGAATGTAGAAGAAGCGCGGCAGGTCTGTAAGTATAGAGATATTTGGCACGCGGTGCTCTCTGCCTACCCCGTGAGGGACCTGGCGTGAAGATATGTGTTTATGTATATACAATTTCACTTTATCAGTTCGAAAAGATAATGTTGTCGAAGTTCTATCAGATTTATATAGACTGTATACAAACAAGTCTGACTGCAATGATAAAAGCGACTGTTGGCAAAACATACATTTCATCTGAGCCGGATTATCATTGTGCGCAGATATCATTTTACTCGGAGAAAATATTCGATAGCTCTGCAAATATTTGTTAAGAAACGGATTATGTACTATAAGGGGCAGTGCTTATATGAATCATATAAGCGTAGGTATTTTCTCTGAATATCTAGTTATCTTGCTTGCAATGAACATTTTGTATGTGTATTGCTGACACTGCTTTTATTAAGTATATAAAATATCTAGCGTGTTCTCGTTCAGCTTGCCCAAATCGCTACTTCTAACTAAAGATTTCTTAGTATTAAATTTATTAATTGAATATAGAAATGTTAGCCAGTTCAGAACAATTGAAACGACGAAGAATAGACTTAGCGACCTTTGCCAATATTTTCCCGCTCAATTATAATATGTTTTCAAATTAGTCATATAAATACAGCACACTTCAAAAAAAAATCATTACAATAAAAGCGAATAAATATTGTATTGTAAGGCTAATCGAATAAAGTAATGAAAAACTATCTATTTATTTACTAGTATATACCCACATCAGACATATAGTGCGGTTGGCAACCCTAATAGCGGCATTCAAGTGTTGTATATAAGTTATATGAGACGAAGCATACCACGATGAAACCATTTCATACGAAATTCCTGCTCTAGGTATCCAGCTACGCCATGTTGCTTCCTTTGGGTAGGAGTAGTGTATATAAACTCATTACACGTTCAGAACTTATGAATCCTTTGTTGTGGAATACCAAGATATTTAAGGTCACTAAAGATCTTGTGGAATGCAACACACTTGCCGCTTCGTCTTCATTAAACGCCCCAGGGAGCATAAAAGAGATAAAATAAAGCTTCTAAACCATCACCATAAGAATCTCAATTGAATTATATTGCTACTGTTAGGCGCTAGCATATTTCCTTAATGCATTTTGTATTGGCAGCAAAACTATGTTATGTAAGTATAATGCAATGTTTTTAACATATAATTAATTACATTTGCATATGTTTAATATCCAGCGATGATTAATGGCCTTATAAATGTTTACTAACAGAATTGAAATTCAATATGGAAATCTGTCATTATTATTTATATGTTTGTCGCGTATTTATTGTATCTGATTGAATAACAACATATCAATAATTCAGGTAAATATTATAAGAAATTCATTTCCGTTTGCACCGTTGGATCTAAAAGCTAGACGCATAGTCAAGGCTATAAATATGTTTTATGACATCTATAAAACAGTGTGAAAGCTTCCTTAGATATTTTCAATCAGTGGGCACCAAATAAGATTATATTCCGATAGTATCATAGTGGTGGTGATAGTTCATTCATAATGGTCGATAGTGATTAGTTGAGTTTGCTGAACAATGCTTTATTGTGCAATTATATTATCGCTTGCATTTCATCTCGTAGAAAATCTCCGGGGTCGACCTACACGGCCATCTCCTCCATACTTTACTGCGGTTCCGTTTACATCGACGGCTTGCTTGCACGAACGTCATCGTTGCATCTAACAAATGCGATAATGGATAGGTGATTGAACTGAATTATCTTTGTGTTACGTCACATAATCCTCATCGTGCTCATCGATATAACGGAGTACAGTCAAGGTGCGCGTTGCGTAAGAGCATCCGTTTGGTGTCATTGACATTACGGATGTAATGTGATTTGTGATTAAAGGGACGCGAGAGTTTTGCAGTGAGAGTGGGCTCATTGAACTCCGAATTAATAAAATTTATGAAGTGGGCGCTATTGACTGATGACGGTAGTGAGATTCGAGTGATTTGCTAGCGGTGATTAAGAACGATTAAAGTGTGTATAGAATGCATTTGAACGTGATACAGCATTTCTGTGCCACTTTTGTTCTTAAAAAGAACTATTTAGATGGCAATGTACTACACTCCTCTGCGTACCGGTGTAATGTTAATTTTTTTTATGTTGTTTCATTTAGTTATATATACTATTGCTTTACATATAATTACACTTAATTACCATATATTTAGATGTTAATTGGTTAAAAAATTAGAAACCGAAAATACTAAAAATACTATATCAATTTATCAATTCAAATTACGAATATCGTTAGTCAAAACATAAATTGAAGTGATCAATTTCTTCTTTTGTTTTTGTGGTTCGTAGCTCAACATATCCCTTGTGCTATTGAATATGGAGAGTCGTTACTCTCGTGGTCGTTGCCACAAATATACGTTTATTGTCTATTTTCACTAAAAGACCCCTTGTTTCCTCTTCAAACACACTCTGGGAGGGATCTAATTAGTTAATGTTTGCTTAAACCTGACGCAATTAGGCATGCTGAGACCCCAACGCATGTTTACAATCTATTGACCTGACCGCGGCACGCACAAGTTTAATAGTATGTAGATTTGTGTATGTAAGACTAAAAGTTGTAAGATTTCACCTTATCAAGATAAGGTAGTATATATTATTATAAATTACTTGAAACACTTATCCCTTCCTAATTCTTTTTATTTGCTAATGAATTGTCGATGTAGACAGAAAACATGAATAGATTAGGTGTGTATATTATCTAGCAAAAGGAGTAACTGCAAAGTCTTATTGTTGTTACGTAACATCGTAACATCACGCCTGTAATCCCCGAAAAGGTAGGCAGCGGAATGTAGAATACTCCCACGTTTCACCAGTTACGTTTACGTCCCACTATGGAATAAGTGGTGAGGTTATCTCCATATACCGGGCACATAACCAGACTCCGACCCACTACTAGAAAATCTAAATTAGAAAAATTTAATATTGCCCGACCCGGGAATTGAACCCGGGACCTCCCGATCGGCAGTCGCGCTTGCAACCAACACGACCAACGAGGCAGTCTAATATGTCTAGTCTAGTGTTATTATTGTTAATTTCGGTATATTGGAGATTATTGGAAACAAGCCCTAATTGGAGGCTTATGTCCAGCTGTGGACTT
>DWDV01000859.1:0-14833 GCA_018245615.1 Mimoniades ocyalus
TAATGCAGCGAGTAATCGATATGTTACATAGAAAACCGTGTTCGTTGGCATTTTAGAGTCCAGAATATTCGATGTTACGTCTGCAGCGTCAGTAGATAATATAATGTCAAAAATGCGTAAGAGATACAAATGTTTATTTACAATTCACCAAATTATACGTTGTCTCGGTTATTTTCTTCTTTGAAAAGTTCGTTGTCACAATAGGAAAACTGAAGGTATAAAGTGCTTCCACTTAGTCCAGTTTTTGGTCTCAGCTCAGATTCAGTTCGCCGACACATACTCGTATATACTCTCCGACACGTGTGTGTGTGTGTGTATGCGTACGTATGTTTTACGTTATCCACGTCTGTGTTAGTGCACGTACAAACAAAAAAAAACAGATGTTCAGTCACACGTCGTACATTTCTACCAGCACCGTTCCACACCTCTCATTATTACAAATAACACGCCTCAGAAATGCTTTTAAAAAATTTCTGTTGTCCATTTTTTCAATACCGTTTAGTTAGGGGGTTAATTGCGTGTTTGATTGTTCAAATTACTATCGCCCTTTCTACCTTTATAGCAATGCAGCGTTTTAAATCATTAGTTTTTTTTTCTGTTTGACCATCTTTATTGTCCGTTTACATGGTGTTTCGTCACCACATGTGACAAATCATTAATGTTCCTATATTTTAAAGTGTTCGTTCTGTCTATTTTTAGGTATGTGTTTAATATCAGGTATGTGTCTACAGGACTCAACAATGTGGTGGCATGGTGAAAGTTGTAAAATTGTATCCACCTCTGTATGATCAACAGTGGAATGTAAATAGTTTCGTTTACGATGTATTGCGCTTCATTCAGCATTAGTTTCGCTACGTTGAATGTTAAAAAACTGTATATAAATAACTAAACAAAGTTTCCCTCTACAAACAAATTTATAACACTCGCTACAAAACCACTAAAAAGTGTGTAGTTAACTGTTCCATTAATAACTTAAATCGATAAGGTGTCATCTAAAACATAGCATAGGAATTCCTTAAAACCCTTAGATGGTGTGGTCTGACGTGGCAAGAATGACAGGGAGGGCGTGGTATTCGGTGCCTGGTACAAGCCTTTTGTTGTTTAAGGGCATTAAGAGGTAAGCTAAGCGTGATAAGGGGTGGTAATTGAACACGCTACACCATTCGAGTATCTGCTGGTAACTTACAAATTACAATGATGTCAAAAATAGAAAAAAGTGTAATATTACATTGGGATTGCTTATATGTAAATTAATATATAAGATACAATAACATGTCTCAAATTCAAGATATTAGATGATCTAATATACATATGTATATTCTTTCTCGTGCATATTCAGTATTAATGTAAAAGTATGATTAGTTTTCAGTGGTAGAGTCAGAGTCACGGATATACTCACTGAAAATCTTATATGGAGAACATTAGTCATTGCAATGGAAATCTCAGATCCGTTATCTAGTATCGTGCATGTCGTGTTAGTGAATCTATAAGAACACTGCAGTTGGAGTAATACCACTATATTTAACATCGATCATAAGACTGAATCACTCGCCACGTTGATTGATCAGGAAAGTTTATTTAACAAAACCGGTCGTGCGTAGACATGAAAAAAACTACAAAGTGCCGATTGCAAATCGTCACAAACGAAGACGTATGTATACGTATCGGCACTAAATCGCACGTGGTTTAAATTCACAACACTCGCCTGCGTTTGATATGTTAATGTCGGTAACGATATACGCTCTGAATAGATCGTAGAGTTGTAGTTGTATATCGATATTTTCAACGAATTTTTTATTTTAAATTTGAATTTCTTCCTTATGTTCAAACAGATGTTCTGTCCGACTTTCATAAGAGCAACTGATTTAATTCGTCATAGTATTAAATTCCCAATAAGCGCATGTATATATGTAGGTATATTTAACGCCACATGCATGTACCTACATACATATGTACATATAATTATGATGAACATTAAGTATGCATAAATGTATACATACATATCTAAAATACATTAATACATATATATCTATACATATATACATCTATACATATATATCTAAAATACATTAATTATGTACAATAATTTGAAATTCCTAGTGGTGGCTCGAAGTCTGGATTTACATATGTCCAATATATACGCGTAGCAATAGGCTCACCAGTTATTCCATGATGGGACGTAAACGTAACTCTTGAAATGCGGTAGTGGACTATGTCCCTCTGCCTACCTCGTCGAGCATTACAGACGTGATATTACGTTACTATAATTTATTTAAACAATTATCTATAGTTACTGATAATGATGAAGTTCGTCTTAGCTTTAACATCAATCATCGATGGTCGACGTGCCGCAACACCATTCCAATATATGTAGTTTTCCAACTACCCGGAATTGATATGCGCATTCAATAGCCGACTGCCGTGCGCGACGGACGTGTTCACTCGATTGTGCACGCAATAACTTGTCAAGACACCCGCTGACTTGCATTTCTGCAAAGTTAAATTAAGGGAGCGAAGATAAATGGGTAAAACCGTCAATATCTTTCCATTAATGGTTCAAAGTGTTTCGGAATGATAGAACGTCGAGTCAGAACCCGTCGCAGGACTGTACTTCCACGTTTAAAAGAGTTTTCAGCACATTATTAAGTCGGATCAATCAATTCAATTCATGGAGGGTGTCCGATAATAAAAATGGTGACGTTGCAATTTTTTTTTTATGGTCCAAATATACAGAGCCAGTATTTTTCCTGCCATGTCATACGTGTCTATGCGCGATTATAATAATAAAAGATAATGCAATGTAATAATAAAATTGCATTGCATTAATAATAAATAAACGGAATAAATTACAATTATTAGATTTACGTTAGTTTGGTAGATATAAGCAGACTTAAACATCTATACAAATTGGTTATTTTAATATTTGTTATATCAAAGTTTGCCCAGAAGTACATCCTACGAGTAGAAACACTGTTTTTTATTTATTTTGGTTTAATGAACTTTTCTGCCTTTAATGGAATTTAATCAATGTAACCATTGCACTGCGGGCTGTTGATCGTTGCATTTATTACTCTAATTCTATAGTTATTATCAAGATATTATGTATGTAGAAATATTAAATCGTGGTTACGCCTTTGAATAAATGGAATTAAAAAAAAATTGCGGTTCCTTTAATGTACGTCTTCCGGAAAATATTTCTTTTAAAATAATTTATATAGAGAACTGGCAATTCTTCGTTTCTCATACGATTTTTAAGGGAATACAAGGAAGCTTATCTCCGTATTAATTTGGCCTTAAATTCCGCCATAATTACACGTTCAAAGGTAGTCTCCCACGTAGGTCATTACGCAATTGCACGTCGGGAAGCAAAGTAGATTTAATTTCGTTGGCATTTAGGTGCAATTTCAAATCTCCGTACTCGACTTGGGGATAGGATAAGCCGATTTCAAAAGGAACGCGTGATCAGATGCTGATTGCGTTCGACCCCTCGCCTCTCTTACCTACCCCCGCAACCCCTCGGAATCATATTTTAATATTGTGAATGAGGGAAGCGTTCCAGTAGATTAAATTCGAATTGTAGCGCGTTGAGGATTATTTGAGCTTAAAAATTCCTGTGTATCCTCTTTGCGGCCAATTACAGCCCTAAGGGGATTTCACTGATATGCTCATACAGTATTAAATTAGAATCCTAAGTATTTTTTCGGGTCTTTGTATCCCGGAACCAGAATACGAGCTACGGTTTCGCCTGTCTGTGTAAGAGTCGACCAAAAACAGGCTTACAGCGTTGCGTGCAGCTAGAGTTCGAACTCGACCCGTTGAGCCAGAAGTTCCCGAGAACTACGACGGTATATGTGGATGGATATAATGTTGAGAACCGCGTGGTATGAGACATAGTCCTTCTCCTGATTGTAGAAGCCATCGGTCTAGGAGGTCACCGATGCGTTCCGTTGGAGACTCGTAGTCCTCCTAATAGCGCCAAAGAAGGCCACCGAGCGCAGACGCACATAACCCAGTACCGCTCCCAGAGTACCGGCTGCCATTTAAAGATATTCCCCTATACAAAAAAAAGTATTTTTCGGAATTGCTAAATAAAATTTCAACTGGATAATAGTATTTTTGTTCATATTTATTATTACGTTACGTATTTATTATTCACTTTCATTTTTAGATATAAATTTTGCTAATAGCTAAACTACCTATAAGTAATACGCTGAAGATTTATTCACTTACGGAAAGTTTAAATCCAGACTCAACAAAATATAGCAATATTTCCAGTACACTGGCTTGTTGGCCCAAAGACCAGTGACCATAGCTGCTGAACAAAAACACGCACACATTTGCTAAAATATCGGAAATAAACTCTAAGCTACACATGTATAAACAAATTCCTATTATCATATCTACTGCTGTTTCCATTTGGCATCACTACAGCGACATTAAGCATAATTTTTATAATCAGTCGCTTCTAAAAATGGATCCTCCTGACTGCATTCTAAACCCATGACCGTTTTACACAATATTAAAACGATATAACAAAATATTAACATAATAAAAACTTACAGAGCAATACTGTTATTATGTTTGCTCGAGCGTAGTAACCCGTCACTGTTAAGTCCTCGTTACAGTAAACATCTAATTTTCCTACCGCGGCTACTGTGAAAAACCAAGAAAACGGTTGGTGGAGAAGCGTTGAAACATAAAGCGCAATTCATGAGAGATAGCGGGAAAAAATATACAAACGGATATTATGAAAACCTCTAATTTACCCGTTGTTATGTGGTTTTTATTGTTGTCAAGTGCGTTTTACTTCAAATAAAGTGAACTTCTTGACGACTATGTTGAAACTGCTCGAATACCTTTAGGTATAAGCTATCACCTATAACCTAGAACAACTTATATCTACTTCGTAACAAAAATAATCATAGTGTGCATTAGTTGAATTGCAGCTGAACCTTTGTTTCCTGCTAAATATGTTTAGGTAATTATACATTTGATGTTTATGACGGTGACTTTATATACGCAGAGAAATATAATTATACGTGAAATAGCGCGCAGTGCTTTAAATTTGTATTGATTGGATGTGAAATACGTGAATATATAAACTAGATATCTTCAGGGATCAAAACGTGTCGAATTTATTAGATAATTTAATTATTCAGCGCCGAACATACCCAAATCTTCGCAAACTAAGTTATAGAGGTCAGGTACTAGATCCCTCTGTATTATTGAAAACCTTTCAAGAGGATTCAAAATTCGAAAGCTTCAGCCAAATGCAACATATTCCTTTCCAAATGCAACATATTCCTTTTGTAGAGCGTTAAGAACACCCCTGCCTTAATACTTTCTCATTATTTTCTTAATTATCCTCCTCGAACATTTATGTATTTTAATTCCAAAAATAATGAATAATAATAATTATGAAACATAATAGTTAGGCAATGAACGTCTCATCGCTATTTCTTGTGAACTTATGCCAAATACCGAGCATCGTGATTAAAGCACAGGAAACACTGCGCATATAAGAGGACCTTAAGATTCGTTAAATACTACTTACATTAAAATTAACTGCAGCCGTACTACCTTATATTTTCTTCGAGGAGAATGTTATTAAGAAATTCAAAATTAAATATTACCTTTAAACCAGAAAATTTTTGAGTGGCTGTAGAAGAATTAATATTTTAATATGAATGTTAAAATAACTTATTTCGTTTTGTTAAGTAAACTAAAAAGTAACGGCCTTTTATGGCATTTGATATTCGTGCATAGAAATAAAACTATTATAATTAATTCTTTTTTAATTAATACGCTAATTACATGTGTCTCTCTCTATTTGTGTATTTTATTTTACGTTATATGAACATACGCATACATTATACTTTTGATATTTTTATTAATATAGGTAATTCAAACTTTTAATGAACAGTGTGTCCTACAAATCTGGAATAAAACAATGATATAAGGAACTACAACGTCGGAGTACTTTTCAGTTTTTGTATAAATATCCTTACGTCTCATATACTATCTTCTGTTTATGTAGGTGCATATGTTCTCACGAATTTCTTTCAGAGGGGCGGACGTTTCACTTAACCCGCCGTTATCAGAAAGCCTAATGCAAAGCTGGGGGCACACCAGCGCCTGACAGAGATAAATTACCCGTCCGCAACACTGCGCTATACATAGTGTGCACTCCTCTTAACGCTTACGTGAGGCAGTGATTATTTGGTTTTGAACCGACGTTTTAATAAAATATTCCCCAAGCTTTGATGCCAGCTAGTTTAAAAATGTTTAAAAGATGACACTCGATTAATTATAAATTAAGAGGTATTAAAAATTAACTATGTTACCATTTTAGTAAGTTCACGTCGTTCCAGCCGGTTCTATGTATTATTCAAATGCAATAGTCACAAGATGCGTAGCTAGTATTTTTCGTCATACATCTTTTCTAGCGTCGCCTATCGTTGTTAAAACGCATCCAATGATAGATGTTTAAAATCTAAACCCATTTGTATTCAAACTGAGATAGCTAATAAAGTCGATTTACAATGATCGTGATCCGCCGGCGTCCGGCACGCGCCGGCTCACGACGCGCGCTCACGACGGCTATTGTCGTCGCGCGGACGTTATTTATCGTCGCGCGGTCACGCTCCGACAGCTACAAGCTCCAAAGATTGACCCATTTACTCGGCTATTTGTATCGCCTTTGTTACGCTGTACTTTGCAACGCGTACACATAAATGCACAAAAGCATTCCCGTTCACTCGTATCTATGCTTTAAAATCAATACTTGGGCTGTCCTCATATAGTCAATCTGTATCGCTGGTAACGTTGCCGTTTTGTATCTCCGTTGAAAACAAATAGTAAAATGCTTTCAAATCACGAGAAGAGGTAAGATATATTACATAAAATACTTTAAGCTATACGACTAATGATTTTTTAATCACATTCTACCCCGTATGGTAAATATTTATTATAGTTGTGTGTGCAGGACATCATTATCGCAAATACTAAGGTTCTCACACGATTGATTCCATATCCGAAAAATATATTAAGAATACTAACACATAAAACAAGTTTCATATAAATGTTCATAAAATGTAGAACCCTCTTGATATTGATGCGTTGTGAATTTCAAATCGTTACTGGTGATTTTCATAAAAGAAAGAACAAGGAATTCCTAATTTTACAATTTAGTATACCTATTTCATAGAGAGCATAAAGATAGACAACAGAGCATTTCATATATAGGGATCGTCTTGGTAGATCGTTTATGTTGAAAATAAGAGTATAATAATGTTGAAATAGTCTCCTAAGGAATTAAACAAATCGATATCGACATTTGTTTTCTTTCTTGAGGTACAAATTACGAAATCTATCTACATTTGTAATCTAAGGTACGATCAAAAATGGTTTCCCATAAATTCTCAAATATCATGCGTATATCAAATATCATATATACTCACCCCAATACAAACCCTTGACCCCAACCGGAAACCTCCAGGCTGTGATGGAAATCGCTCTTCAAAAATCTTATTTACTCTGCTATGATGTTATTCGAACACGCAAAGATTCAGATGGATATTATTATATTTTCTTCGTAAACAAGTAACTCACAGCGTTCTTCGCCGACAGCTACGCTTTCAGCAATAAAGCAGCAAATTCAAATGCAGCCCATTTGTTGATCAATTCATCGATCCATCTAGTCTGAGGACTCCTTTTCCAGGCCGATTTTGCTTGTGCCCTATGCACACACGCAGCTGGCGGGTTTGTATGAATCATATAGTTAGAATGTTTTTAGTAATTTTGCCATCAGTTCCTGCACAAAATTTCGTATAAAAGTCAACCTAAAGAATAGTATAATATAACGTAACTTTAAACCTGTAATCCCCGAAGAGGTCGGCAAAGTCGTGTAATTCCACCAATTACGTTTATGTCCGTCTACGGAATGGACGGTAAGCCGTCTCAACGAATAGACTACGAGTATCATTGCTTTATACAAATTGGTTATTACAACATTATAAAAATAAACTAAACGGTTTTAGCCGGATAAATAAATAAATATGCACGCCATTTAGCGGAAAAACATTTATTCTCCCGATTACCCGAATTACAGACAGTCATTGGTTGCCTGGTTGATTGAGCGATTGCGAGCGCGATTGCCTACCGATAGGTCCTGGACTCTAATCCCGGGTCGGGTACTTTTGGATTTTTCTTACTATACTTTCTATTTAACTAGTAGTGGCTCGGAGTCTGGTTATGTGCCCTTTGTATGGCAAGCAACACTCATCCTCTATTCCATGATGGGACATAAACTTAACAGGTGAAACGTCGTTGTGTGCTATACACCTCTGCTTATATCTTTCAGAATTACAGGCGTAATATTACGATCTCACCATTTGGATGCTCAACAATATTCATATACATAATGTACCAGTACACGCAATATAAATGTACACGTACAAATCGTATTTATTGAAAATCTACATACCAATACTGCCCAATATGAAAGCTGGCTATATACTCGTAAGTCGAAGTCAAGTACGGGACGGATTAATTTGTCATTGGCAACTTCATAATTAACGCTTAAGCTCTCTTACAAGTACACTCCACGTATGGTACTAATTATTATTGTGTGAACATCGACTGTAAGTTTCGGTAGACTTAAAATTATATTCAGACGATCAGCCTTGTGTTCGAAAGTTATTAAAAATTCTGTACCTACGTATATGAAGCAAAGAAACTACTCAGTCGTTCGTTATCTTTATACTCGTTAAATAAGGCTCTAAATTTTTTTTTTATTGTCTAAGGTTAAAGACATTTCAAACTGTCTGACCTTGACTCCCAGACTTTGTCTAACATTGAATTTGAGCAATTAAACGTGTCTAGTTTAATTACGAAACATGACAATTGCGGTTTAGCAGATATGCACTAAGAACAGATATTTGATAAGTAATAATCTTATATGACAGAACTAAAATTAATCCTCTCCAATTTATGTAGTTCTATTAAGATGACCCTTAATTATGGGAACACACTCCGAAGGAGAGGCCTATGTTCAGCAGTCAACATAAATAGACTGATGATTATGATGAAGTAAAGTATGAAATTGATAACTATAATTAAATTATTTCTTAGATTTACTGACATCACAATATTAGATTTTCTGACATTACAATATTAGATTTACTGACATTACAATATTAGATTTACTGACATTACAATATTAGATTTACTGACATTACAAAATTTTAAAATATATATTTACCTGTTTAATACAAAAGAATAAAATAGCGTAATATACTGTATAATAATTGAATAGCATGCGTGTATCATTAAATCTATAAATTTACAATAAGCACGTGAGGTTCGTAAAAATTTTAACGCTCGGTGCTGTCTGGATACCCCATCAAGATCCTGTGGTAAATTTATAATAATCATATACACGGGAGCAAAGTGGCACAAAATATCACATTTTTTGACTTATCAACTTATTTATCACCAATTACTAAATATTGTTTACACAAAGAACTTTAGTTACGCATGCAGAAAACGTTTACGTCCCACTACGGTGAGCCTATTGTCATACACCATTAATATGATTTCGATTTTAGTTTCGTAGAAATATTTTTAAACTGTGAAAACAGTAAGAATTGAACGTTAAATTCATTAACTTACAAAATAATACTTTGAAGCAAACAAACCCGCAGACGGGCGCCAGTATTTTATGTAAGTAGGTACAAGGCGTTTCGCAAAGTTGAAATTTATATAACGTTGAGATTAACTTCTTTGGGCATATCACAATTACCGAGCACGTTGCATGACTCTGTATATGGCATGGATCCTCTTTGGTCGCGCCGTATACTACGATACCGCACCCATAAGGATGTGTGACACACCGCCGGCGATCAGCTAGCTACCAGCGAAACTAAGAATGATTTTATGTTTACAGTTCCGTCCATCATGGGACAGATGGTAATCCTATTGCCATACACCAGGCACTAATCCAGACTCCTAGCCACTCCTAGAAAGTTTAGTAGTGTCCGATTAACGGAATCGAACCTAGGACTGAATTGGACTAGAAACTGAAACGGAAATGAACCAAATCCTGCATCGGGGACAATTGGATCTTTATTAGAACTTTAAAATATATTTTTATTGAATACCTGGCCAAAGCCTACGTTTTTAATTAACAGCACACAAATCTCGTGATGTCTTATTTGTATGTAAACGTATATACCTTTTTCTTAATTATCGATACAAACTCCTAAGTCGTTAATTGCTTGCGGTGGAACAGATCGATAAATATCCGATGCCACCCATTAGCAACCGCAATTTCTGTATTCTGCGGAACAATTCAGGACATATGTTGCGAAACAGTCCGCGTTATGCCGCGTATGCCGCTTTATTTTATTTTATGTCACAAGATAAATAACATATGGTAGCCTTCCAGACTTTATGGTGAAAGTTTTTTTTCATTGGACATAAAGGTACATTGCTTGTTACTCTTAAAACTGAGCTGTCCTGAGACATTCCGAGAATCGAAATAATTTTCTTTTTTTTAGGATGTTTTGGAAATGAAACCATATTCATGTGGTATTCATATAAAATGAAAAATGTAAAAATAATACGTAAAAATGTAAAACGGCCCTCGTGATAGCTGAACGACCGTAGTAGATAGCTTCACAAGATGAATGATACGGCATCCGAAAAAAGTTGGAACACAAAGACGAATACCTTTTAAATATGAATTTGATTCCACACGTATTTTAATGGCGTTCCTCACAATACCGATGTAACTTTTTATTACATCATCAAGACCATCAGGACACTGGGTTTCAAATATCTCTATTATTACAATACCTACATCTACCTACTACTATCGTTATAGTCGTGCTTCTATTAAATTCATCACACTATTCGTAACACACGCCGGTTTGAGATGCAATAAACGAAATCACAAATAATCACAACTCATATGGCGGCCCATAAAAACGGTATATTGATGTCTGTTTTGAACTATACTATACATATCTGTACTTAAACTCATCAATAATAGCTAATTGACTGAACTACATTCTTATAGCTCCAGAATCTGTCGTGCAGGTCAATCAAAATTTGTACCAACAAAAATGGATAAACTTCCTGATACAACCCAGATCTCACGAAATACTATCACGGAGTCTCACAATCGTGACGTTTCCTTTCCGCCCCAGTTAAAGTTAGATCAACAAGTAGATAGATCGCGGCATCTCATGATTTACGATCGGCAGGACGAAGTGACACTTGGTAGCAATTTTTTATGTTTCTCTACCCGACACTACCGACGCACAGCGACTAGCTAGTGGACATGCACGTTACTGTTACTTACGTGCCTATTACAAGATTATACGTCCACATAAGATATGTGGACGTATAATCTATTTTTTTGAGTTCTTTACATTTACCTTTTGCTGTTTCGGTAACCGCTGCATACCGATTTTCATATATCCAAAAACTTGTGAAGATACAGATAAAATCAATGTTATATTACTTGTATTAGCGTTGATAGCTCGATCATCCATATCTTTTCTTACATAGTCCTATGTATAACTTTTATTAGCGTTGATAGCTCGCTCATCTTTATCTTTTCTTACATAGTCCTATGTATAACTTTTATTAGCGTTGATAGCTCGATCATCTTTATCTTTTCTTACATAGTCCTCTATACGTCCGTATATTTTAAAAGTTAATTTTTTTGCTACTAATGTCATAAATCTATAGTATAGTATTGTTTGGCTTATGTCGCATTGGATGCACCTTAAATTGTTGAAAAGCCACAGCATGAATGTAATAAACTATTGTAGCTGCACGAGAAATAGTTCACCCCTAACCGTGCAGCAAATATGTACGTAAAATTTTCTACCGAAAGTACGCGTGCAAGGGATATTGCTTTTTGAGATTACAATCTAAAGTTTATCCTTTCCAGTAAAAAAAATGAAGCGTTGCACAAGTCATAAAATACTAAATGTTTATATATCGTGGCGAGTGCGTGTTGGCGAACATTTAAATAATTCGTTCTTTATTAGTGTACTTTATTAATGACAGTTGTTCATTTTCCATATAATTGTAATTATTCACCATTGTTCTCGTCTCTCAACTTGTACATATATCTGATGTATTAGTTGTAGTAAGGCATAAGAAAGTTAGCAGTAAAGTAATACAGTATAACAATACTTATACCATTTTAATACACAACAGTCCCGTATATCTCTGAGAAATAAGTTTGCACGTGTCTTATGTCTGCCAACACCCTCCAAATCGGTACATGTCGAGCAATCGCTGGTACTTTGGAGAAATAATATTTGTTTACCATGATTAGCGGTGGTATTTCCGCAATTCAAAACTTAATAAACTTAACAAACTCTTCCAATTTAATGGTGAATTTATCTGTACGTATATCACCCAATTCGGAAAGTTCGTAAAGCGTTTTCTATGCTTTGGTTGGGTGATACGAGATAAAGGAAGTTTACTATCGAAGTAATTAATCTTAGTCAAATGCGTGTTAAACTTGCGTGTCGCTATGAAAGCGAAGAATTTCTTGATTAAAGCGTCTATTAATATTCTGTAATAACATCTAAAGTGTAAGAATGGATTTGTGTATTATATTTCCATACTAAATAATTAATAGGAAAGTGATAATTTTCATTATTGCTTCTTTTGCTTCATAACAGAAGAAATATTTCATCACAAACACACTTCTCAGTGCGAAAAATAAAATTATTCATGAGTCATCCATATGTCAAGTCTTTACTAGGTCCACTGCTGGGCCTAGTCCTCCCATTATCGGCACCCTCCTCCTGAGGTTTTTGTATCCGGCTGTATTAATAAACATGAATAATAGTTTAAAACGCTTTTAATAGCTACTAATTATTAATTGTTAAGGGAAATAATATACCAAAACAATGGTTGTATAATGTTTCACTTGAATCCAATCGACGAAACGAGTTGTAGCACAACGTATGGGAAGTTTTACGCAATGAGTATATCAGAATGTGTTAATTATTTATAAACAATGCTCATATTTACTAATGTCACTTAGCATGAAATAATATTTTAATGTGAAGTAAAAAATCATTTTAATATTATTTTTTCATCCAATAATTTAACTTGTAAATACAACAATACAACTATTATTCTCCTTCTGAACACGTCCAACTGACCTTTGCATACCTTTTCACGTGTCTAAACCCTATTTATAAACGTGCATTAAATTTCGATACAGTATCTCCGATTGTACCGAGTGTAGAATGGAATACAGCGCCATATACGGCTTAGGACCGGCTTCCATACAGAGGTAGTCAGAATGGCCGCTGTTACCAAATATGTACGTGATACGGACAGCCCGCGGTGGCACCGCTTTCGAAACCAAAGGGTCGGTTGTGTTTATCTCTTTATTGTCATGTTGCCCTGATACTTAGTATTTGTGTATGTATTTACTTGTAGTTACTGCAATACGAAAACATCGGCTGTTTTGTAGAAATAAATAATAAATCTAATGTTTCAAATCATTCTGCAGAATTTTATTTTTTATCTATTTCTTCTAGTTTCTGAACCCTATCCATATTACGCACGTGCTGTCTTCTCACTGTAACTTCAACACTCAAAATATAAACGGTGTTGTAATTTCAAGTTAATCTATACAAAGGAGAATAGTGTACCGGGTTTAAGAGCGCTAAATTTGTTGAGAAAGCCTTACACTACAGAGAACGTTGCAATAATCTAGAAACAGACAAATTAATTATAGCTAGACGATGAAATAATTTACGCAGAACCCTATTGTTCAACAGCTTTCTACGGGCAAAAAGAAAATCTAGATGAAAATGTCGCAATCGATAAAAAGTATTTTCTTAACACCTTTTATCAGGTTATTCACACTCAGTATTTAGACACACATATGTACGTACACACGGGTGTGCACGTTCCGTCTTATTAATTATGACTGATATAATTTCAAACACATTTTTCATTGAACGATTCTGTTTGGATGTGATGTTAAAATTCTATACATTCGACGAGTTAGTGAAAAAGTTCAAATAACAAGATTCAATTTGTCACGTCTATGAATGATGATACAACAGAGGTGTTACGAAGCACAGAATGCCGCCGGCATAAGAGACGAGTAATCACCACATACCACAACCAGCTGTCCAGACACTACGTGCGGCAAACATACTCTTATACACTGATGTTCTGAATGAATCTAATTGAAAAATAAATTAACACCAGGACATCACTTTACAAATATTTTCGATGGCGAAGATGTAGGCACAGGAGTACAGTACCAGTTATGTTATAGGTCCAACCATGAATAAGTGGTAAGCCTATTGCCATACACCGGGCACAAATCCAAACTGTGAGCGAGTACTAAGAATTTCAAGTTAGAAAGCTTCAATAGTAGGTATCCGACATGGGGATCGAACTCAGGGCCACTTGCACGGCAGTCGCACTTACAACGACGAGACCAACGAGGCAATCAACTTTTTAACTTATAGGAAGTTATTGGCAGGCTTTTAAATTTACTTGCAAAAAAGTCATATTTTACAAAATTATTTCTTTGTTACAGGAATGCTGAGATCAACCTACGATCGGCCAGACCACGAACGTGAGTTTCAATTCTCATGTCAGATTCTTTTTCTTCTGCGTTCATCTGCAAAAAATATTAAAATTATTATTAGATGATAAAAATCAAACTTTTCTTTCGTCTTGTTTTACGTTGTCTGCCTCGTTGGTCGTGTTGGTTGCAAGTGCGACTGCCGAATGGAAGGTCCTGGGTTCGATTCCCGGGTCGGGCACTACT
>DWDV01000860.1:0-14831 GCA_018245615.1 Mimoniades ocyalus
ATTTATTCTGAGTGGGAATCGAATCCACGACCCGCGGCGCAACAGTCAGGTTCACTAACCACTGCACCAACGGGCCAGTCGACTATGTACTCGTACAAGGCTTAATGTCTTTGATATCAATTATATAAATGCCTAACTATTCAATGCGTTAGCCGAAAATAGGAATGTGTGGTAATCAACCACTGTCCACACTCATCTAACAAGCGACCACGCCTGGCTTGATGTAATTTTACAGACCGGTTGCGTTCTGCCATGTATGAGTGCTCCTTATGATCTCGCGTGATATGCGGTTTGATGCCAAGTGATATGTTCCTAAACACCCAGCACTGATTGCCTAGTTCGCTCCAACGATCGTTACTCGACTGTGAGCCTGTAGTCTCACAAAGCTTTGCGTTTGTATTAGCATCAGTGATGGTACATTTCAGTAAATTTGCAATGAGTACTTGTTTGGTATGCGTGTGTGAGTGTCCAGTGGCAGTCAATCAGTCGTAATGCTATGCTAATCTGTTTTTTATAAAATAAAAAGTTGAATTGAGAATCCTAAATCGTTATCGAAATCGCTTTGAATCGTTAATCGTTGAATCTTATCGTTGTTGTTTTAAATTCACGCGAGAGCCCGGGCTCGAATCCTGGCACGCATCTCCGTATAAAAACGTCCCTTTTAAGTTTGTATGTCACTTGCTATAACGGTGAATAAAAATATCGTGAAGGAAACTGCATCATTTAAAGTTCATAAAAAATGTTCTTGGCTTGTGAAGAATGCCAGCTCGCGCTTGGTCAGCGTGGCAGACTGTGGCCTTAATCCCCTCATTCTGAGAGGAGACCCGTGTTCCAACAGTTGAGCGATAAAAGGGTCGGAAAATAAGTGATTATCATCATAATCATTTATACTGTTTTGCCTCTGGATGCAGGTACCATCTTAGAATGAAGGCAATTAAGGGCATAGTGGGCCATGCTGGCCACTTATGGGTTAGCAGAATTTACACATATTAGACTATTATGGATAATTCCAGGAGCGCTGCCTTCTTCCCGATGTTTTCTTTTGCCGTAAGAGCAAGTGGTTGTTTATTATAAACACTTTAAACATTTTTGTAAAGGAAGAGCTGGCCTTTAATTTCAGGGTCTCCGTAGCGGCATTTCACCGCTTATGTAATAATATATGTTTATTTTATTAACGATAATGCGTTAGATACAAAGAAGAAAACATAAAATTCTACCATATGAACTGTTAAGAATGAAGCACTACAAACGAAGTACTGTATTTTTTGCTCACATCCGTTACTCGGTCTGTAATATGTACCTATTTGTAGAAGTTTCGGCCCCGAAAGTTTAAATTAAGTCCTGAAGTCCTGCATACAGTTGGTATCCCTGAGGGTTAACTGGATTCGCAACATAGCAACGCAACTACTGCTGCAATACAGGAGAAATACGTATTGCCGAACGTGTTCAATGTGTTACACTGGAATACTTAATAATTTCAATTGTTATAAACATCGTAAATACGTTCATATAATTAACAATTTGTAATATCAAACATAAGACAGTCCCTGCAAAAGGCGACAGCCCTTTTGTTTACGAGTCGTGGTTGACAGTTTCTTGTCTAAAAATGGCATTCGGTAAGATGCTTTCTTAATAGCCCCAGCATCGATCTCAGCTGCCACGGAATATTATTAATGGATTTTAAATTGCCCTTTGAGCACGCTTCCGGCACGCTCTATGTGTCAATGTTGCCAGCTAAATCGACGTAATTTTAACTTTTAATATCTTTTACGCGCAGGTAAGTTTAGACAAGGGAAGTTTAGATTCAAGTCGATTACAGTATTTTATTTTCAATTAGTTTAACAAAGATAATGATGCTTGTTTTCAGAGAGCATCACCAAATTATTAATTTAGTAAAAAAATCCAAAGAATAAATTACCCAGTCTAAGAAAATACATTAAGTTTGTTCACTAAGAAGCAAATTTGTCATTTTATTATGTTATTATATATTTTATACATTTTATTTTCATAATTTTTCAGATGTTATCATTAAAATAATTCTTATTTATTTATTTTCAGTGAGTAGAATTAAAATAAGAACTGTAATTAACGGGAATTATAATTAACTAGAATTGTAAGGAATTTTCTTTTCGATCAGTTCTAAATTGTGAATAATGTCTTTTTTATTAATTTCAAAATGCCTATAAAATGTTATTCTCGTTTTTAATTTGGAGATAAGTTCATTAAGTATATTACCGAGTTCTATAAACAATCAAACTCCGAAGCAAAGGGGTAAGAGAGTTACTTGTCAAAGTGATTTCAAAATTATGTTAACTAAATGCTTCACTGTTTTATTAGCAATGAGTACTATGCAGCTAAGAAATGTTAAGAATACACCCGACACATACAATCACCGAAGAGGTAGACGGAGGAATGTGGTACACTTCCACGTTTGCCCAGATGTTTGTATGAACACCTGATTAATTGTATTAATAAGTAAATTGATCGCTTAATGTTTAGGTGTGTTCTTCTATAAACAGGAATTGATAGTAGAACTCATAGCAATTACTTATTTATTTATTTATTTATTTATTTATTATTTCTTGTACACCATTAAAAAGGTAATACAAAGGGCGGACTTAATGCCTAGTGGCATTCTCCACCAGTCAACCCTTGGAGAATAGTAAAAAAAGTAATTCGTTTTTTTAAAGCTTTATAAAGATTTTTTATAGCTCTATAGAGATTGTTTATTATAGCTGTATTTTTATAGCTTTGGTAAACAGTTTCAGATATTAAAAATATACAAATGACTTTCTGTAACCCTGGTAATAATACTAGCAAACAAACCAGACTAATTACTAGCAATTACTATTCCTGCAAACCTGCAGCCACTTGAACAATAACTGATAACCTTTTCAAGTAATGAGACTAATGCTTATTAGTTTAAACTCTCACTAATTCAACTAACTGACACTAAGAGTCCTATTCTTATAGTTCACTTCGGGGTCGATTATAGATCTTTATAGGCAGTAGCAACTAGTTGTCACTGCTGACTATTCGTTAAATATTTTCTTCACTAAAAAAAATACGTAACATCACGCCTGTAATCCCCGAATAGGTAGGCAGAGGAGTGTAGTACACTCCCAAGTTTCGCCAGTTACGGTTACGCCCTATCGCAGACGCAAATCCAGAATCCATGCCACAAATAGAAAATTTAACTAGAAATACTAGTTATAGTATCCGACCCGGGATTTGAATCCAGGGCCTCTTGATGGACAGTAGAGCTCGCAAGTCCTCGACCAACGAGGCACAAATAACAATCTCAGAAAACCATCATAAAATATTCGGTCTGGAATAAAAAGATTCGTTTAATATGTAATGTATTGCAACGCTGGAATACATATGTATGTATATAAGAGCTAGACGATCGCGATGACGTATTCAATCTAACAACGCCATAAATTATATTAACACGGCACCCGATTTGTACCTAACACCATAAATTATGACCAACGCCATAACGAACTAGGAATCGACGACTCTCTACGGGAGGTTTCGCGAAAGTCTATCAATCAGTGGGAAACTATGATTAATGATATTTGAAGTCCCCGCAAGCGGCGTGCGTGTGTGACGCGAGTGATGAATGCACAAGGGGTAAGTCAGGTCAGCAATGATAAAGATATTTGTCACCCAGTGAACTCTGCCTACCCCGTAAGGGATCTGGTGTGACCACTGATTAATAATAATGATATTGTAATTACAAGCTTTGATACCAACCAGGTTTTTGTTTCTTAATACATTTTGTTTATTAAAACTTTTGTCCAGACGCTCACTAAAGAAGTCTACGAATATTATTTTAATTGTTCCTGCCACCAAAAAAAACAATACACACAATGTTCATTTTATGTTTGAATAAAATCATTTACCATTAGATTATCTATCATAACATTAAAATATCGTGAGAAATAAACTTCATGGCCGTAGTAAACGTATTATGGTGAGCTATATTAAGTCCAATATCAAAAAGTTATTTATTTCATTTACTTGATTATACAATTTATAAATTACTTTTTGTGTACCTATTAAGTATGTCTGCTTAAAGCTTAAAGAATGTAAAAAACAAACTAGCTGTTTTCTACTGACGCAGTTTTAAACCGAATACGTGATAATCTATCAAATACAATAAGGTTATAAGGAATTACATTAGGTTTCATCGCGATAACGTTATGGAAATATATAAATCTTTTCAAACAAGTGGGCCAATAAGAGTTTTGGGCGGCGCGCATCCGGTCAAGGCCACTTGCACTTGCGGGCAAAAAACCACGAACTGGTTATGCGCCCACGCATACGTTATCATAGTTGTATTTTTTGCGGTAACGCCTTACAACACACGATGCAAGTTATGACTAACTACGTACCATTGATCAAACTTTTTACAGTAAGGAGACTGCCAAATCGACGTTATGGATCAGAATGGCAAAAAATAAACATAATGATACACCTATAAATATTCCAACACAATACTAGCGAGTCCAATCAATTGTATTACCGAGCGTTGTATACGCGTGAAAATAGAGTAATGAGAACAATTGGACAGGCTATGCCCTGTGAAATTCAATTCAGAGGCGATTCGCAAGCGATACACAAAACTGCACGCGTCGTAAATATCAAGTAGGCTTTGTAGGGTAAC
The DNA here is from genome assembly GCA_018245615.1 of Mimoniades ocyalus. Classification (NCBI taxonomy): domain Eukaryota; kingdom Metazoa; phylum Arthropoda; class Insecta; order Lepidoptera; family Hesperiidae; genus Mimoniades; species Mimoniades ocyalus. The sequence goes on from DWDV01000860.1 coordinate 4,670, forward strand.
AAATTATACAACAACTCTCCCTAGAGATCTTATCTCTTTGCTTTTTGCTTCTTTTTTCCAAAGACGTCACATAAATTAGATGCTAAAAAGACTACATTTTTTGTGTCGCGAACATCAAGTAATAAGCGGGCGGGGTTTGTTAAAATTTTAATAACAAGTTATCATGCACTCGCGACTCTACATAGAACCGGTTCGTAAGCAATATTTATGTAATTTGTCCTTTGGTACATTCTGAAAATTATGCTAATAAAAACTTTATCTATTTCTGTAAACGACTTTTAATGATCGCACTAGTTGGTAATGTTTCTAAAAAAGAATGATTAAATCTTAAGCATAATTGACAATAACCATATAATTTTAATGTAGTTAGTAATTCAGATCTCATTTGATGGTTAAATGTTTTGCCATAAAAATGTAAACGAATCTTTAATTTAATAACAGTTTTTCAGTTTTACGAAACGAAATATTTACTCCTGTCAACTTAATAATTGTAGTTTGTTTTTACAACTTCGTGACATGTAATTGTATTGTTCGTACTAACAATGTTTGTTGTCAATTGGCGTATTTTTAGTAACTTTTACTTTTCTCCTCGCTTTGTACAACCGCACAAAGGTCCATTTACTATTATTACTGGACGCAAAAAACGCTAACCAACAATAGCGTGGTGCGCCGGGTATCTCACGCGAGTGCATATAATGTTAGAAGGGGCCGACGTCTCCTTCGTGTAATTCTCCTATAATGACAGTAATCATTTTACCATCTACGTACCGATAATGTGCGTTTGCTTAGAGCAATGGGACTAGGTAAGCTAGACCGTGCGAATCGAGCCTACGTCCAACTTATTTTATATAGTTTATGCCAGTAATACAGAGTGTTCAACGTATTTGAAGCAAGGCAGGTTTGTGAGGATAAACATATTTGGTAATCGTTGCTTTCCGCCTACCACGTAATCCACTTGGCGTTATGATATATGTGTCCTAGAAATTAAAGAGTTCAGTTATTTAAAGATGTCTGTCTGTCTGTAAATGCGGTTGTTTGCTAATTTGCACGGCGTCGTATTCGTAGCAAAGTACTTGTATGCAGGGAGCTTCGTAAGTTTTCTCATTATGCACGGTATGAGATAAATTGCAGTAAGACGTTTTGCAGCTCGATGGTTAACCGAGTAATTTAATTTCGTTTAAACGTCTATTTCAAAGTGTACATTTTGTAAATTGTCTTCCGCCACTCGGAATACATAACCAAAGGTCATTGACCATATTGATCACGAACGAAGCTAATTCATGAGTCATTTTTTAAACAACGTCGTTAGATACCATATGATTGATTAGCTAAAAAATTTAAAACTTTTGCTCTGTATTAGTTATAATTTATAAGATGATTGCGTTTTTTTATTATAAGGACACGTTACATGCATTTTATTTATAATGAAGCCGAAGTTTAATAGCTTTCGATACATTGTTCATTTATAAAAGTCAATGACCCCTTTGATATAATTGGAACCAAAAAATATAACAGGTGAAACGCGAAAATTCTGTACTAATTTTTCTAGCTCTTTTTGGTAATACAGGTGTGATGTTATCTTATTATTCAAATTCACAATCTATTTAATACCCATTTTCATTATATATGTTTGAATGAGTTACATTTCTTATTAACAATTATTTTAATGTCGAGGAACAGTGAAGTTTTATACGTTAAAAAAGGAATATAACAAAAACAAACCTGGGAATGTCGACGGCACTGCTTTATAAATATTTTCACGGAAAAAATATTTCAAGTTCAATTTTACACGCAACTAAACTGTGTCCTTCTGGCACGATCGCGAGCACTGAAGCCTGAACGACTGAGCGATTAGTTCGGGAAACGTTAAAGTGGTCGTGGCGGCTGACCGCGCGATGTATGACCCGGGCGCGTGCAGACAGGGCACGCAGCCGACCAGGCGTCACAAACGGAATGAAATGGTGAAGAAGACGCCGCCGTCTTTTATAGACATGACCGTAACCTGACGCCGGATAACGGATTCTCACCGGCGCGGGCGCCACACGAATACCACTCGTAACTTTTAAACGTAAAATACATATTTGAAACGACATAGATTTTCCTCTCAATATAACAGATAGATCGAATTTTCAATAAAGCGCCCCAAGCTGAACTGCAATTTGCAAGCGCTTACCTGCAAAGCCAAGACTCGGCTGAACCAGACGACAGAACAACGGCTCTCCTAATGGCATCAAAACATATTTGACTTATAACCTTATAAGTATTCGAATTACAAATAAAACAGACCTGTGAATAATCGATTGAAGCATTCAGGTTATATTCACATCCATTTTTATTCAGTTATGAATAGCAAAATACAGTGTTTGTTATTTTAATAGACTATATGACACAATATTTTGAATTATTTAGAGTTTTAGAGTCAAAGAAAATTTATATCGTATTCTTTAAACTACGTATCTTACAAAATTAATCTTGTTAATTTTGAAACTATTATTATAAACGGAACTGTTGTAACGGTAATATATAAGCAACGCCTCCAAGTTATTAACATTGACAAAATTCTGTAAATTTCAAAGGATGCCTGCAGAAAGTTTTAGTAACTTCCATTGATACAGAAAAATAGAAATGATTATCAACCTGCATTTCCAAAACTTAATACTGCGTTCTTTCACGGTCTCCAGGATTTTTCCAATCGTGGCTTCAAAACCGCGGCAACTATTCAATGATAACAGACTACATGATCTTTAGATTATACATCTGACATTTCTTATTATAAGCTTTAAATCTTACAGTGAACAATAAGTTTTGAGCAACAGTAATCATCAAAAATAAGGCCTAGTTTTCTTCAACAATTATTCCCCTGAATGGTCCCCGCCTCGAGATCACTGATCCGACTGAACAGCACTACGCTTATTTTCAACAAATCCATCCCATAAATGCGTTCAGTACGTAATTCACAGACGGGCCTGCGTAATATATAAAATCAGCAATTTCTCAAGCGTGAAGTAAATAAGTACTTTAGCTCGTTCAAAATGCCACGCTTCATCATAATCATTTCACCCTAGACTCAATAATCTTTTTCAAGTTGATAGTGGATATACAGATCATTAAAACAATTGCAGCAAAAATAAATAATAAAAATGTAACATCACACCTGTCATCCCCGAAGAGGTAGGCAGAGGGATGTAAAACACTCCCACATTTCACCAGTTACGTTTACGTCCCACTATGGAAATAAATAATGCTAGTAATAATATTTGTACAACTTACAATGAAATGTATTTTGCAATGTCAACTTTAGGTATTATTATTTGATTGTAATGTTATTAATATTAAATAACTAGGTGATATGACAGACGTAGTTCTTTCCAAATTTGAATAAAAAAAATCTGATCGTTTTGTGAATTTTTCGAAGCTTTGAGAAATTTGTAAATATACTTAATATGATATAAAATCTATTTTTGAATTATCACTATAGAACATAGTTATTTACTTTTTGTTTTTTCTAAATATCCACTTCCTAATTTAAAATTTAATTTGAGAACAACGACTCTCACGACTTCCGAAGCGAATATCACTTTGTAACTATGCCCTCATTCAGTTATTCACTAAATATTTCATTATTAGTTTACAATTTCGTTGATATAGTGCAATAGTCTCCGAATAAAATAACTGTGACATAATGCAAGACGAAATTATAAACATTCCGTTTTTGCCACTTGGATTTTGTTGCAGATTTCGATTTTATTCTTTTCGTCAATTATAATCAAGTGTACCTATATGTAAAAATTATACATTTTACAGCTTGTTTAAATTTTCCGATATTCTTTACAGTTGATCTGGTTTTTTTCCTAAACACTTTTCCAGACTCATAACGAAAATAAAAACGAACAAAAAATGTTTACGTATTCATCGTTTCAATCGCAATTTATTGTCAACATATCTTTGAGGTTTTCCAGAATTTTCCAGTATTCGAAGCGATTTTCATTTCATTTTTCCATAAATAATCTTAGCGGAAGATTAAGAACGTTTAAAAAAATATAGATAAATTTAAACGTTTTTAACAGATGCGCTAATCAATAAAGAGCACTTAATTCATATGTCCATTAATGAATATAATGTAATGAAACATCAGCCACGTCAAACATCACAGCTATTATAAATAAATCATTACCCATGGCTTTCAAGACCTATATGATAGTCTCGGGTGCCAGAACCAAGATAACAAAATGTGTAGCTATGGAGCCTCTGAGTAAATAACGTTTGCTATGCATAAGTGCAATGCTCTCAGGTGCTATGGGTTTCAACTTCTATTCTAACTTCTAACGACTATTTCAGACAAATTTAAACAATTGTATATATGATGAATACATTTTAAATATGTTTAGCGTAATACTTAATAGTGCGTGGTGTATGGCAATAGACTCACCATCCATTCCATAGTGGGATTTAAACGTTACTGTTGAGACGTGGGAGTGTACTACACTCTTCTTCCACGCGTACCCCTTCGGGTATTACGGGCGTGATGTGACGTTTTTTTATGATAATAGTGTCATGCTCATCATCAATAGTCCTTGGAGTGAATAAAACGTTTTCAGTTTATACAAATTTACATAAAACACATTAATTTATTGACAACAAGTCAAGGACAATCTTTTTAGGTTGAATAGATTGTCAAAGCTTGCACAGAAATATCAGTTATCAACTTGTTAGTTGATATAAATGTTAGACATGTTTTCTAAACAAAAGTTTTTTTAACTCCCTTAATTAATTTTAAATAACTGGCACACCAAAAGTAGCGCTAAAGACATGTTAAAATAATACTTTTTGCTTTAATCTAACATTTTTGACATCTCCTAACTTGATGGTATATTACCTATTACTAGATTGGTTATACAAGGAAACTGTAATTGCTAAGACCACATGAAAAATATACACAAGGCAACTAAACAAACTGATGGTAGATACGTATTAAATAACAATAATATAGAAACATTGCAGTTCTTATGAAATACATGAAAAGTATAATCATTACTGAGGGTAAGCATAGCAACATGTGCGGCGGTGCGTCATTATAAAGCAATAGCATTGACTTGCACATGAATTATCTCGAGGCGTACAAGATGAATGGAACATTTGAGTGTGTGTTATGCGATCGCTATAAAACCCTAGAAGCCGTTCGTGCGTTAGAACACACCGCGACTTCACATTTGCACACACTAGCGACGTGTGAACGGGTAATGCGGAACAAAGAATGCTCTTTTGTGGGAAACTTCGCTCATGGTGTGTAAAATGAATAATTAAATATCACATTACCAAGAAACAACTGTGTTGAAAACTGGGGACGATCGCGCTCTACATATTTATTGTCTAATTATTAAATTTAAATATGTTTATTAAGTCGTTATTTGTGACTTTATTGAACTATTTTATTGCATATTATGTATAGGCGAAAATCTAGGTCGAATGACTAATAGAATATGAGTTTCTTTTACACATTCAGTCCCAGCTTTCGTGTATAAGAACAATATAACATAGTACAATTGCGCCTACATTTTTTGTCTCACTTCCTGCGGTTTCCCAAAGTGGATTTAAGGCCAACTTTGAGACGATATAGTAGTGAAAGTTAATGTGGCGATTCGCATTGCTTCTCATTATCTGCGCGATGAAAATCTTAAATTACATCGCGCACGGCAAATCTCGATCTATTTTTATTTGAATAAGATTCAATTACACGGCACCAAAACAATTACAATGTGTAGCGCCGTAGGCTTTCACTAAGAAAATAAGAACTGGCCTTTGCAAGGTAATGAACGTGCATAGCTGTCGAGGTGCCAAAGAAAACAATAAAGAAGCGATCATGCGAGTCTGTGATACAAGAATGGTAAAACAATTTGCTTTGACTTGGCTCTGTTTATTTGTTGAATCAAACCTCACATTTGCTAAGAAACTCATTACATTTATACTTTCTTGTAATAAAATTCCTCATTTTAATTGAACTCAGACGCCGCGTTCTATTATCATTTCAAAAAACTTATTATAGATGTCACAGGGAGAGCAATAATGAAATAGAAATAATAAATAATAACTTTTTACACTAAATTCGTGTTACTTAGGGCCAGGTTCGAGGTTTTTTACTATTAAAAAAAGTGATCACTTTTTATAACTAATGATAAGATTTCTTATAAATACAATAGCATTAAATGAGTGGGTGATAGAAGACTAAAGCATTATATAATGAAATGAGTAATGTCTATTTCATAGAAAATATGGCTAATTCATTAGCGTTAAGATAACAATGACTCATTCTGATTCCAATGACCTGCTGACTCCTTTAGAATTAATCGGTTTGTTTTTGAAACGGTTCCGATTCTAACACATGCGTATATTTCATTTCACTTTCCCATTTACATATGTACGTTAACACGTAAAGCATATATAAAACAGTTATAGCCAAGTGGTGTAGAATTTAACCTTAGCTTCAGGAGTCCTGGGTTCAAATCTTGGCGTGCATCTCTTTAGAAAAAATGCGCTCTGTAGAATTAAATGTGACATTGTGACGACATATGCACACCTTAGAGTAGTCCATAATGTAATCTAAGGCTTACAACGTCTACTAACCCGCACTTGCTCAGCGTGGCAGACAATGGCCGAATGAGGAGGAAAATGACGTCAACAAAATTCTTTCAATATTACCTCCTCAGCATACATATACAGAAAAAAGGGGATATTTTTTTTTATATTTACCTTTGAAATTATGTCATACCTAACAAGAAAAAAATATGTTCCAAATTCAATAAATACCTCTTACAACATACCTACTTACAACAAACAATATATAACTGTCATTCAACATATATGTACCTTTCAATTCCTTATGCAGCCAATGTCAGAAAATGTTTCTATTCGTCAAACTACCCAAATGAGCTCATACGCATACAATATTAACCTAGTATTCGATATGACTATTGCAATGTACATACAAAAAAAATCTAGTGTAAAAGAATCGTTTTCAATCATAGATACCTACATTAAAGTTGACGAATAACACACTCACGCATTTAAAATAACAAAACTGTAAATACAATTGCTATATTGGTATTGGTATCGCTGCCAAATAACGATCTATTAGTCATAAAAGTAAAAAACATTGTAACAATGGCTTACATACAATTGGTGTCCATTCACACGGCTAAGCGAATGGAATGCAAAACGCTAGGCTGCAGAACGGTCGAAAGAGCGAACTAAACTCAAGGCATTTTTTAGTGTTTCATGAAAGCTATTTCCCGAACGGTTTAATGTTCATAATGTGGGTTATTGTGTTAATGTTGTAAGTACTTAATCCATTACAACATGATGGCACATTACACTGGCGATGTCAGCAATCGGGCCGCCCGGTCGTGCGACGCTCCGCCAGCCAGAGCTCATGACTCGAAGTACTGCCATGCTTATCTATTTCACTTCGTTTTCACACCTTTTATTGGCGTTCATTTGTTAGGTGTTTTTGCGCTTGCTGCGTCGATGCCGACTTCTCAATAGATCTAGGTCGCCCGTTCAAACACTGATGATAATACATAGCACTTTTACTTTATGGAACGAGAGACAGTCGATTATTAATTTTGCATTAGTATCTACCCCGGTTCCGGAGTGGTCTTGCAATCGTGTGCTCGATTTCAGACGACCTTGTTTTCGGTGCGACATAACGTAGCATTGAATCGAGCAAGCGGTTATAATGATGACAAGTGCACGGGCGTTACAGACGCGGGATGTGCCTAGTGTGATGCGCGTGCGCAACTTAATCGTCGCGTAACGGTGGGGAACTGTAAAGCTCGCCACGGACCGCGGGCCGCGTGCTAAATTTGCCGAAACACCGCGATCTCTAGCGGGAAAATCTCAAATCACTTTAATTCGTGTCGATGGCCGCCCATTATGGGGAAAAAAAAAGTTAATTAAACCGAAGAATTTGGTCGCCGGGCCGCGGCAAAAAGTACATAATGTGTAATACCTGTTAAATAGAAAAGGACTATTTTTTGTGATACGTTTAACGACCTGGATGGCTTATTAGCCCACGCGCTCGTCGTTTCTAATCGTTTTTTGTGCATTTTTCGAGCACACACAACACTGTCAGTTAAGGCTTTCATATTCATGTGTACTATATACAGTGTTAGGAGCTTTTGCTGTTCCGAATAGAAAGACATAAAATAGTTTCCCTATTTGTAGACACTTAACGTTATCATTAGGTTACAGACACGACTTTTTAGATTAACTATGATATTTATTTGTATTGTCGCCACTGGACAAATGCAATATACCCATTAATTCGGCATTTTTTTTCTATTGCTGTTCATTTGAAAATCTTTGCGTGATCTATGAACGCACGTTCATAATGCAGCACGGACGCCGTAGTTATAATGGAACAAAATCACGTCATGCTGTGGAAACTCGATATTAATACTATTACGGTACCCCTTGATATATAGGTAGTACTTGATGTGATCTATTCTATGTTGTACTAAGAGTCACTTTACAACGTTTCATCGTTTTTGTCTAGAAGTTTTTATTACAAATAACATACACACGCACGCGTAAATGAAACAATAAATTTTAAATGCGCTCTTAACTTCGCGGTATATAATTGCGTTTATTTACTTAATAGCTCAACTAAATCACTTTTTTTTAAACCACTCAGCACGCAAATGTTGCCCCCAAGTTACAATTTATTCAGCGAGGTAAGTGGAGTTGGATTGTTGAATTATTAAAGCCGACGTATCCAAGAATCCGAGTAGTCGCTTGGGGCGTGGTCGACCAATCAATCCCTGTACTTCGAATAAAGTTTTAAACTTGCCCCTTTAAAATTCTCTAGACACGCCTGCCTCTCTCTCTGTTTGAACGGTATAATATTAACCTTTGTATTCGCTTCTCCGTTACTTCTCTTTAGTTTACATATTCAGTTCAAAATTCCCAACACTTACAACAAACACTCAGCGTAATGTTGCCAGTTATATATTAACGTCACTTTTTATTGTTTATTTTAATCATCACCGTTAAAAGCATTATATGTGTAACAGACAGACATGTCTTTATAAAATACAGTATTAATCTTCTCTTGGTGGCACACACCGACATATACTTATATGGAGCTGTGTAAAACTCTGGAAAATTTTCCGTCAAATCGTTTTACCGATCGTAACAAGTTTTCCTACTTATTGTATCGAGATCATAGAAATGGATCAGACATCTAGAGTATTAGCGAGGCGTGAAATTTATGATTCATTAAAATTAAGTATTTTTTGCATGAAACGTATTGGAATCTCCTTTGACAAACCCAGGAATACAACCTCATATCTTCGCCAGCAGCTGATGTTCGCGCTGTCTGTTTTGGGCATCTGCTATCATGTTTTCAGCGAAATCGTTAATATAGGTGTCATTTTTTCAAATTCACCCCGAATTGAAGATATAGTTCCGCTATTCCACCCCTTCGGATACGGCGCATTAAGTAAGATTATTCTTTTTTTATATATATACCAATAAACCTTGTTGAAGTGTGACTTATCGTACATTTAAATCTTCTTTGTACTTCTTGACTGCATCGCTGATCGAGTGGTTGGTTGTAACTGTTGATCGTAAGGAACTAGGTTCCAATCCCGGGTCGGGTAGTTCTTTTTTTATACCGGGGGAGAAACCTTCAACCCGATATCTCGGGATAGATACCGGGTTATATGGGCTTTTGCCTGACTAAAACCCCCCTCGGTGGCCTTTTTCTGCACTAATAGGAGGACTCCAGGATCCCTGATGGAACGTACCGGTGCCCCCTCAGTGCGCCGTCCGAGCCCTACACCGGGAGACACATTATGTATCCTCCGGTGCCTACCGGTTCCTACGACGATATGTGGTCACACATATCGTCATCCTTCCCGGGATCGCTGGCTGTTCGATCGCGAGCGGTTCGAGCTCCCAGTTACAGGGACATTCAGATCGAGTACTAGTGGATTTTTCTTACCCCTAAAATTTCTAATAGTGGCACGGAGTCTGAAGTCATACCCAGTATATGGCAATAGGCTCACCATATATTCCATGATAAGTAGTAGCAATAGGCTCACCACCTATTCCTTAGTGGGACGTAAACGTAACCGGTGAAACGTGGGAGTGTTCTGCATTCCTC
>DWDV01000861.1:0-14829 GCA_018245615.1 Mimoniades ocyalus
GTGCTTATTGTCATGTGGAATACAGCCGTTTTTTCGAAAATCGTGAGAGTATTTGGAATATTGTGGTGGAAAAATTGCAAATATTCCTGCGTTACCAATGGAATAGGGGATAATAAAGTACCAGCCTCCATTCGTCAAGATTCTCATCGAAATATAACAGTCAATAGGTTCAAGTGAGAGTGACTACGTACCATAGCGTCTGAAACATGGAGTCGAAACTGTTCAATTTGTTTATTTAGAGTCTGTGTGCTACACAGATATGTATATATGTAACAGTGGCTTTGTAGTAAGGTAAGCGGTACTCCCGATCCCGATGTGGTTGCGGTCTGCAAAAATAAACAAAGTACCGTATGGTTCGACGGTCAGTAGCTTATTGTGACAATATAAATTAAGCGTATTTGAACGGGACTGAACTTAGGCAGACATATATATGTATAAACGCACACGCAAAAGCACGCACACATCCGTGTAAAAATAGTCAATGTAGCTTCCTAGTGCCCCAAATTCGGAGAGCTTGTGAAAACTCGTCTTTCTAAATTTGAGGGCAGAGCGATAACTCCACGATATTTGGGCATTTTGCATTTCCATAGCGGGAAGCTAATAATAATCATCAATATACTATATAGACTGGGATACAATTTCTGCGATAGATTTTCACGAGTGTCTAACTTAGTGATTGCAACCGAAGCAATTCAAGAATTTGTAAAGATAAAAATATTTGCCACTTGGTACTCTCTGCCTGTGCCGTGAGACACTTGGTGTGACGATTTAATAATATCATTGTTATTACAATGGGTTAAAACGTTATTGTACAGTAATGTTCGAGGAAAAAATGTTTCTCATTTTAGAATCAACATAATTTGTATTAGACATTTGATATTGTTTGTTAAATTGTTCCTTTGTGTTTCCCAAAACATGAACACGGCACTGGCAAATATACAGCCAATTCGTGTATTGAGACAAAAATTTAACCTAATTTTACGCATATTTTGAATTCTATACACATTCACGTTCGAGTTCGAATGACGTAAGCTCCTCTGATCTTTGAAGTATAAACATTATTAATTAATTAGATTGTGTTTTGTTAGTTCAAAATCCTAGTCCTTTAAAATGCCCAGTAACAAACTGACATTTATATAAATATGTTTTATTTAGGGAGACGGTAAAAGGGCTCTTGAAGAAAGGAGCAAAGACGCCTTCATTCCGTGGCCCGCCTGCCCGTTTTCCACGCTAAACACAAAAAATATAATAAACATTAAATTCTAAACACTATTATTTCTAGGTAATATGTTCCCAGTGTACTCGCCTAATCAGAAATGGAATTTCCACTGAATTCAATCCTTAAAAGCAGAGCGGTATCAGTTACGATGTGAAAGATATTAGCATAGAATAACGAATATCGTACAGCGCTACTGCTTCCCGTAACGAGCGAACGAAGACGAACTTTGCATGCGAAACTACCAAGCATCAATTAACTTAGTAGCGAGTAAATGATGCTGAGAATTTTGTTTCTATATGACTGTGGTAAGATTACAAATGACCAAATTATGTACCGGGATAACTCACGTATGTTTATTCGGAAGAGCCTGACTCATTTTGAACCTATCCGAGGTCCTTCTTCATGAGCTCCCACAGATCCCAGCGAGGTCACAGCGGAGGGTCTTATATGTTTTGTTCTGATTAAATGGGTAAACCTATAATAACGGATATAATAATTGCCAATCTGGTAACTTCTGTCCGTATTGGGGCGGAGTAAGAATACATTCCCCGACCCCATGCCGGGTGTCGTAGGAAGCGATTAAGACGTTGGCAGATTAAAACTGGCTGGCAGATTTAAATGAAAGATTTTGGTTGTTTCGTCATATGATATTCATGAGTTTAAAATTTATAAAATAACGAAAGATCACGTCTATAATCCCCGAAAATGTAGGCAGACGAGTGTAGTAATCTCTCAAGTTTAACCGGTAACGTTTATGTCCTATTATCGAATAGGTGGTGAGTTTATTGCTATACATCGGGCACATATCTCTATATACTCCGAGCCCCTAGTAGAAAATCTAACTTAGAAAAATCGAATAGTGCCCTACCCGGGATTAAAACCCAGGCTATCTCGATCGGCAACCACTCGGACAACCAGACAGTCAAATATAGTACATAGTTCATACTTGATTATATTCAATAAAAATCCCTGTTAATATCTGTCACAAACTATCAAATGGATTAGATGTCAGTTAACAAACGATGCTTTTCTAAGCAACACAATTATAGTACTAAGTTACATTTCATATGAGCCTGAGATTACAGACAAATCAACTCAACGCCAACTTAGGCGTTCTAGTAGTCGGAGTGACATGCTGTTCTCATCTGTCAGGAAAGCTACGCTTTGTTGAACTAGACGTCACCGGTATTGCGACCTAGTTCAAGTTGACATTGTTCATCAGTCACGCTAACCTTTGTCCTAGCTATGCGTCGTCGTCATTGTTCAAGTATCACGTCACATCATGACTGAGTAGCTGTTAGCGGGAACGTGGATGTCATTGGGTCGTATGGAACACAATGGTCGTGTATGTGTTTTATCTGTCATGTTCTAGTATTTCATGTTGTTCATACACCGCTTTTGTTAGTATTGGCAATTAAGGCGTGTGTGAGATGTAGAATTCCTATATACTCGTAGCTTGACTGGTCCGTTCGAATAGTGGTCTCTAGATTTGACTGAGACAGTTGTTAATATAATAATATTTAATATATAATCTAATATATATAATATCCAATATAAATAATATCTAATATAAATAATATCTAATATATATAATATCTAATATATAATAATAATATAATCAATTTATTTTTAATAATTTGACGTTAAAATGTGTTACTGATCGCAGTCCGTATTATTATGCATGGTCGTTTAAAGCACATTTTCATGAGTAAATTCCTACGTCTTTTGGTATCGGTTTACACTTTTCCCCTCAATCGTATAAGAAATATTACTGATATAATTTAGCCTTCTCAGCAACAATATAATTGTGTCCAAGAAATGTGGGTTGTGACGGGCAAAAATACGCCGCAGTTGTTAATGTTGGAACTAAACACATTTTGTGTGTATACTGTTTTTGGTGTCATAAAATAAAATATTAAGTACGGTTGATACTAATATAATTGGATTGGCTAGAAGATCATCGTGAAATTGAGAACCATGTGTAGTCTGACAACCCGACTGAAGCCTGACACTTAATCAACATGGCAGACTATAGCGATATCCTTTTTTATGTGAGAAGATCCGTGTCCAACAGTGGAACGATGAATGTACCATCACACCAGTAATCCCTGAAGAGGTCCCTGAACACTCCCACGTTTGACCACTCACGTTACGTCGCACTATAGAATAGGTGTTGAGCCTATTACCATACACCAGGCTCATATCCAGCCTCCGAGCCACTATTAGAAAATCTAAATTAGAAAAGTCTAATAGTGCCCGACCTGGGATTTGAATGCACGTCCTCCCGATCAGCAGTCGCTTTTGCAACCAACACAGCCAACGGAGCAGTCAACAGTACGAAACGTGGAACTATACAAAGGTTTCATAATGATGATAAACTTGTACGCACGTATTGTATTCTGTGTCCAAATGTATCTTATAAACCACATTACATCTTTCCTTTTCAAAATACAGTTATATTTACAGTTGCATCTGATTGCAATCATGTTCTCCCAGTCTCTAGGCAGCACAATTCTCTGCTCTTCGCCTCTGTTACGATTATGAGAGCGAATGTGAAGATACTATCGGGAACTAGCTTCGCTTTAATCTCGTCTCATTCGCTCGTGCTTTGTTACTGAACTTCTGTCAACTGTACAAACGAGAATTAAAATCACAAAAGAAGAATTTAAATCATAAAATAAGCCACGAAAGTGATGTAATACGAAAATATGAAGAATCAAACACCGGCTATTTAAAATGGAGAAGCATACGTTCTTTGCTTATGTGGATTACATTAACTTTTCATCCAAGACTTAACAGTACGGTTCTCGGAGATATTTTTCAAAGTAGCATTCGTTATTCAACGGGGTACTTACACGGGTTGGATGGCGCGAAAGCGCAGGTGGCTTTTTTCTTAAGACACTTTTATTCCACTTTCACTGGCAATTATTGTTCGACAATAAAACTTGTTCTATCTTTCAAGATAACTTTAACAACATATCTAATTGTATGACTATGAAATCACTAACAGTAGTCGTAGATTTCCATATGGATATCACCATGTGTAATTTTATATAATTTCGTAGGTAACTTATATCTTGCGAAAATTTTTGTACTGCCCGACCCGGCAATTGAACTTATAACCTGTTATGATATATAGGGGATGGAATAGGGGATGAACCCATAACCATACACCGGGCGCAAAGCCAGACTCCAAACAACTATTGCTTTGAGGGCCCCCAAAATTCCCGAAGCTACTCTATTGATCTTGTTACAATATTTAAGATACAAAGTGACATTGCATTTTTTAGTTAGTGCTAAACAGTAATAATATTCCAGATTCCTAGAAAACAACTGCAGAATTAAATTATTTATTTTTACTTTCAAGAAGAAAGCAATTAATAGGGTTCAGTCGTTCATTTCAAAACATAAACGTGTCCACAGGTCGGGGGCCGTGATTCCTCTAGGTAGTTTATAATTCGTACTACTCGTACTTGTGGTGTGGTACAGTATGGCTGTATTAAAAAACAAACGTTATATCACGCTAGTAATCCTCAAAGAGATAGCGCTGAGTCAAATGAAGTGCTGAATTAAACGGCTGCTTTAATAATAATATTGTCTCGTATCAACACATCTCCATCTAACACATCCTGTAACATTGATATATCCTATATTTTAATGTTAAATTATGATGTTTGAATTCATATAATCAGCATTACAAATAAATCAGTATTTGGCCTCAAGATATAAATTTCGTCTCATATTTGTAAATATTTTAAGAGATAAATATCGTATACCTAAGTACTCATTATACTTATTTTGCATCTGAAATAAGATTCTACATTATAACATATGGATTGGCTAACATTAATTATACAATATCTTCGCGGTGGAACTTTATCATGAGAAAAAATATTTTCGGTGTCATTCGTTATTCAACGGGTACACGGCCTGGAGTAATTTGTCTGGAAGCATAAAGCTGCGTTCAAAGTAACGTGAATATTGCATTGGCGAGCATTGACAGTCTTCTAAAAACTTCCATCGCACATCTCTTTAACGAGAAATATAAGCGCTAAGCGGATAATTGTTGGACTGTTACAATATTTATATTCGATTATATGTATAATAACAATTATTACCATCATCTTCAACAAAGATGCATTATTTTCTAAATATAGAAAGAGGCTAAAAATACTTTAATCCTACCGAGAGTGCACAAGCTAGATCTACATTTCATGATCTAGCTGTACAACAACCTCAACCATTTCATTTATTATTAACGTAACATCACGCCTATAATTCCCGATGAGGTAGCTAGAGGAATGTTGTAACTCTCACGATTCCCCAGTGACGTTTACGTCCCACGATGGGCTAGATGTTGAGCCTATTACCACACACCGGACACATTTACAGACTCCGAGACACTAGTAGAAAATCTAAATTAGAAAAATCCAGTAGTGCGCTATTCGCGATTTGAACACAGAATCTCCCGATCGACAGTCTAGCTTGTACTAACACTACCAACGAGGAAGTCAATATTATTAATGCTAGTCTTATATTATTAACGTCCAAAAACATAATCGGCAAACAAGGAAGCAGTAAACATGAATTAATTAATTTATTTTCAATAAGCTTTGAAGGATTTTCCAATGCAGTAGTAATTGATTACTTACAAGTGTTAATTGATTATTTATTAATAGGGTAGGTAGTAGTAATCTTAATAGAAAAGGTTGAATAAAAAAGCGAGCAACATTATTATTAGTATGTAACTTTAATTGCAATAGAATATTCTAGAAAGTGTCTAAATACTGCCTTTTTTAGGTACAGGATTTTAATTCTAATAAATCATGCCTGATGACTCATTGAATTGTGGTAAGTAGGCAAAATTGCTCCGGAAGTGAAAAGGGCCTGTGAATCCATCTTAACCATTTATGAAACCTTTAATGATCGAATACGCCTTAATACGCACATCGCTTTAGGTCCTCATGTAATGGCTACTCTCCCAAATTGAGGAGGTATATTGATTCTGCGATAGACATTTACGAGTGTCTAACAGAAAATTGCAGTACTGTCAACATAAGAGCTTTGCAGCGAAGTTTTAGTATTCAATAAGGTTTTCAGTTAATTGAATTCATCTTGATAGTACAGAGTTTTTTATTTTTAATATGATTATATTTCAACTACACAGTTGATTTCTTTCATTCCATTAATTCATTTTGTTAAATTCCACCATTCCTTTTCAATTCCATTATTCCATTGTGCTCATATTTTGCCAAAATATATTATTTGGGTTTATAAGACTATAACCAACAGTAATATATGTACGAGTATGTAAACATTCAGATCCGTATGTCAGTATTTCGCGTTGCAAACAAAGTGTCTTCATAAATAAAACAATGAAAATGGGTAGAAATGTTTAATACAACAGAATAAGAGACAGATATTCAATCTATTCGTATTATACATGAAATCTATATAAACCTAAACAATTTTGTACAATTTTGAATACATCACAAAATAACCAAATATAGTCTAAATGGATTGGACTTAGTACTTTAAATATATTTTATCTTTCGTTAAACATTTACAATTTATATAATTTTGACAAAATTCTTACATTTACAAATGTGTGTTAACATGAACTGGGTATAATAATACTAAAGAATCGCGCACACTAGGTCCGCACCGCGACGCAACTCATCGCACTAGGACAACTGCTTCCCGACTGACACGACATTAACATTGACTTTTTAGAATAATTGCTGATAATAATCTTTTAAATTATAAATCGGTGTACACACAAATTTACAAGCCGCTGAACAATTACACAAATGTATAATATAAAATAACTTTGAAATGCTTTTGTTACGCAAAGCTTTTTCATTCACCAATCGAATTAATATCTATTAGCTGATAAATTATACTGATACTGTTAAGATGAAAAATATCGCATTATAATGCGCTAATTGTAACACGTGTATCTATGCGTTGTTAGTATGTATGTTCGTTTCGGGCCTTGTGCAGCTGAAAAGCTTATGCCAAGCTGTGGCATCTAAAAATATTTTGCTATGCGGTGCGGTGTGGTCCCCATATATGCGATATAACTATTATCTTGTCAATAACAATGCTAACATAACCTACCAAGATGATTATACTCAAAATAACTATTCCAAATCTATCATCAATGTGATAAAGTTTAAACTTAAAAACTTAAACTGTAATATTTGATGGTCTATATGTACAATGAAACAGTTACAAACATGAAAAACATTAAGTAAACATTAATAGTGACATCATTTTACCAAAAGCTGACTAAAATATATAACAGCGCTTATAATTTCTATAAATATTAACACCAAATCGATGAACAAAGACTAAGAGGCACAGTCATTAAATGCAGGGCTTGAAACCGGTTTAAAAAATATCGGTTAATAAAGGTTTTTAAAGGTTTTTAGAACAAATTCCGTTTGGAGCGAATCTATTCTCAATTGAGAAGAGAGCGCATCAACAACCTAAATAAACCGGTTTAAGCCAAAACTGCTACTACGTCACACAAGTGCTGCGCGCGGGAGTGTTTCGACTTGTATATTTTTCTAAAAAAAAACTATTTATAGAGGTTTAAACCGGTTTATATCGGTTTTTTGATACACAATCCTTATAATTTTACTCATTAAGGAAACCGGTTTTTTTGAGGTTAAGGTAGAACTAAACCTTTATAAAACGCTCTTTAGATATTTGCGCTGATTAAGGTTTAAAAATTAACCGGTTAACAAGCCTTGATTAAATGAATCAGAAGATGCCTTTATGTACACTGTCCTCGTCATATGATAATGAATCTTTTTCGGACACCTATATATACATATGAAGTCGTAAATGCAATCTGTTGTTTAAAAATCCTAGAAAATGAAAGCCAAACGTGTAACAAAATAGTGATTATTTATTTCATAATAATTACTTCCTATTTTATGATTGAGATGTTAAATTTATTTCAAATTAGTTTTTGTTAAAATAATTTCATCGATCTTCAAATCTTCGAATCACTTACTAGTTTTATAATAAGTAAACATGTCCGGTGCGGACTCATCTTCATGAATGCCAGTTCTCGCTGAATGTAGCCTGAAAGTTGACAAAAACATGTTTTTTTTTCTTTGCATTATTTTAATTAGTAAATCGTTTTCATTTACGCAGAATAGTAACCAAAGTACATAACAAAAAAAGTTCAGCTTACAGAAAACGCAATTTTACTAGTCTTGAAAATATGATGGCGAGGACTCATATTTTCACTTAACACGGCACCGTGACGAAACTTTTCGCATTTCATTTATTATTTAGCACATTACTCCCAACTTCGATGTTTTATGGACTTTGCAAAATAAAAACAGTCGACGGCTCTCGAAGCCTTGGAGAATATAATCCATAATTTTCATGCACAAACAAAGTAACAGAAAATTAATAATAAAAGATTAACAACGTGTATTTACACCTGGTACGTTCATATTGATTATGGCATATACGAGTACGTTACTGATTAAGGTAGTTATAAATGTTAAAAACATCTATCCGGCTGTCACAAGATAATGGACATTAAGGAAAATCTGCCTTCAATGAATTATTATCAAGCTTCATGGTTCCATTTAATGATATCTCTATATTGTCCAATGGAAGAGGTACAGCAGATACCTCTATTGTGATAAAAATGTAATATAGTTTCTCTAGCATCTCACATAACAAACTACTAACTATGCACAATATTTTATTTACACTGACATAGAACTAGAATATCTATAATTTTTATTTATTATTTATTAGGTATTAATTAAATGAATTAACCATTACCGGCACGTTGAGGGCACCTAATGGTATATATATAATATTAGAAAACACTAACGAACTTTTTCAAATTACACGTAAGCTAACAGATTTTATATACACATTTGTACATTATAAATATTCTATTTAAATTTCACCAATCGTAACACGACATATTTAGATGAAGTATTATAACAATACATTATTATAATTTAGTCTTTACAAGAAAAAGGCTTAGCCTAAGTAAAACTGACATTTTTTCTAGATGATATTTTATATTTTTTTAAATAAAATAATACCACAAATCTCGATTAGACCAGATTCATATCGAAACTTTATGCTAATATCACAAATATTCGTCTCTTTCGTTTCTTAATTCACTTCATTATATATTAAAAAACAAGGTAACCGTTATTAGTAGCAAGACGAAATTGGGTAAAATTTTACGGACATGAGAAAATGCTTTTAATCTAATTTCATTCTGAACAGGATGTCCGTAAGTTTCTTCAATAGACTGAATTAGTTCCTTCGGACAAGGCAGCGATTCAAGCGGAATGTCTGAAAGAAGTTTTGCTTTGTTCACTTTAGTTTTCTCCTTTTCCTTGTAATCATCATTTTTATCGTAATATTCGTAGTTGTCATCAGCAAGAACATTTCCGTTTACAATTTCCTCGTCATTCTGGTCATTGAGACGCCTATCCTTTGAAGAGTCTGTGACACATGATATTTTCTCAAGGGCGTGTTTCAGGGAACTGTCCTTGGTCTCATTTCGTAAAACGTATATCCAAGATAGGCGGCAATTACAGTTGAGTGGGTTACCTGAAATGAGAGCTTGGATTAGATTTTATGTGCAAAGTAATGGAACACCGCTGTAACAAGCTACCTCTGTGATATTTTTGTAATATTAAGCTAAGATGTAGACAGAACTTCATAGCCAGGAATAAACTTAGTAATAATGAAATAATTATTTGTAGTAACCTTTTA
This sequence comes from Mimoniades ocyalus, assembly GCA_018245615.1. NCBI lineage: Eukaryota > Metazoa > Arthropoda > Insecta > Lepidoptera > Hesperiidae > Mimoniades > Mimoniades ocyalus. Next base: position 9,992 of record DWDV01000861.1, read on the forward strand.
AATCATTGTTATATTAAATGACTTAATGATTAAACAGTTGTTCCTAAAATTACAGATATTAGCTGTAGGTAGCTCAAAATTTGTAGCGTTGAAAAAAATAAAGGCCAACATATAATATTTCGCGGCTAGCGCAACGTCAGCGTCTTTTTAATTGAGTTTCACACTTTGTTCTGCAAAAATGTAATTTCAGCTTTAAAGTAACAAAACGTTCGAGTCCCTGCGGGGGTAGTGGATGAACTTACTCACAGTAGCCAGCAATTTGTCTTGCGCTAAGCTTTCTTTGTTAAGTGTTTAAGCTCGGCTTGTAACAAAGATAGATACGACAAGCATCGTAAATGGAACAAAGAAAACGTTTCGCAGCCACATAATACAGTCAATTTCCATTCAACTGACGTCGTAGAATTATCTACTGAAGTTGCCAACATCGCAACCTGCTGCGAACGGATAGTTTGAATCGTGGACTGAACTGAGAAAAATGGGTTTTATTCTCAGTTCGTACGAGCCGCATCCGTATTCCATGCTCGAACATTTCCCCATGTCGCGAATCGAACTGACGTTGAGATATTGCATATTGTAAACGCTGGAATTATTACCACCCCGTGCCGGACAAATATTTGCTTAAGCAGAGATTGCTCGACCTCGTTCAGTCAGCCTAACAAGCTGGCCTTTGTGTTTTTCTGTGTTTACAGATATTAAGAGTATATCCGTGAAATTTTTTTTGATACAATTTGCTTATTTTATAGCTAATATTTTCTGTTACGTATACTGTATTTATAGGTTTAAGTAACATATATTTATGTATTATTTTTTACAGTTTCATAGAGTGTATCAATATGGAGTAGTAATAGTGCCTAGTATTGATTGATTTCTTGTGTTTATAGACTGGGTGCGGATTTTGAACTAAATCATCACATCCTGGATCAGAGCCAAACCACCAACAAGTGGCAAATCAAAGCCATTAATATTCCAGTGAAATGCCGTTCGACAGAAATTCGAATATCACGACACGCTTAGTTTCATCTATCATGCCTAAACAAACAGCCGATGGCATACAAGATATTGCGAGGAATAAATCTTTCCAAGTAAACACTTACAAAGAAAGAATAGTGCAGCAAACAAAAACAAATAGCGGCCCTTAGCGCTGTTTACGGAGATATTTGCAATGTAGAAGCAACAAAATGTATTCTTTCCTCAACCACCGAATATCCCCCGTTTTGCTTTCACTAGCTCAGTGTCTGTTAAAGCATTCCATTCTCTCGATATCCTTTATACGGAATTTGTAATGCATTCACGTGTACACTCTTTCCAAGCAAAGAAACTGTTATAACAGGTTTAAGAAATAACGAACTTTGGCCGTCTTTAAATTTAATTCTTAAAAGATCCAATAGATACTTTCAACGATTTAATTAATGTCATTACTTTTCGAATAACTTTAGCAATGCTCTTATCAAACATGGATTAGATTAAGCGGTTCTTAGAGTTATGCGTCGCTGGAAAAGAACAAAGTGCAATAAATTTACTAAGTTGATTAACTTTTTGTGATTATTATTGAGTCTGACTGCAATATGAAAACTTTTGTATATGTTAAAATTCGTGGAAGCGTTGAAAAATATTCTAATTGTAACATTGTTGATAAAATTATAATAGACTGTAAACTTGCAAATAAACTAACCATCCCACTGAATGTATTCTAGTATCATAGCAAATACAACAATGTGCCCAAAAAACGAAGAAGATATGTCTCATGAATAATATAAAGCAAACTGTACACGATCGGACACAATGGCGCTATAAAATACCTAATAAACAAGCAGAAATGTTTGCAAATAAAATGCTATTTCTCGATGGAACCGAGGAAATTTATCGGGTCCCTTCGCAAAATATAGGTACGATTCAACCCGACTACGCGTGATTTACGCGCCCGTAAGCCATGAACGCAAGGAGTAAAAGGATTATACGTATATCAAGACACGCTCCAGAGTTGAAATATTCTAACTCATCAAAATCTTTATCGACGTAATGCCACTGTAAACTACAGCTGAGGACGAAACGCTATCATTTTGATTAAAAAAATAAAAGTATCCATACGTCGTTTAGGAACAGATTGCTTCTATTTTATGTTCGAAGAGATTTTCGAGCCTTCGGCTGAACATGCTCCGTTCAATTTATCTTCCTTTTTAGCGATCGTCATATATAGGTTACGTGAATATAAATTTTCGGATGCTCATTTTATCAATTGATTTATTAATGTAACTAACATGTAAGAATTCTATCTCAATTTTCGCCTTTTAATAGTCTTTGAGAACAAAATGATGTGGCTTCATAAGCTTCGGTAAATTTTGAACTTTTGAAATTATGATTTAATTCATTGCAAAACGATTACGTGAGACTGGTTCATAAAGTAATTAAAAGTATAAGTTTCTTCTTCACGTACACTTCACAAAAAGTAATAAAGCCCTTATGGGTCGAGGTATTTCATTTTATAACAAAATTCGTGATACATCACGAAACACGGAGGGAAAGTTAAGCGAACATTAATAGGAGCGGTGTAGTCTCAAGTAAATCATTTTAATAAAGACAAAGGTGTCTGCGAGTACCTTGCAATTGTGGTCCCGGGGAACTTTATTTCGCTAGATAATAACAACTGTTTACTGACTACTATTTTGTAAGTTTAAGTACAGTTTTCTCAGAATATTTCATGCAAGCGCTGTGTACTTCCGAATTGTTTTTAAAGATTCATTTGCATATTTAGGTAAATTTACATTGTTTTAACTTTCAGATGAAAGTTTTGTTGGCAAAAGACAAATCCTACTTACCATCTAAGTAAACAACTGACGAAACTGCTTTATCGCTCTCGACGACAGGTCGGATAGTTTCGTAAGATATCGTTGTTAAGAGGTTGTCTCTTAAATCCAATACTGCAAGGCTCCTTATGTCTTCAAGTGTATCCTCGTAAAACGACGCAAGCTTGTTACCCGATAAGGTTAACTTTCTCAATTGGGTGAGTCCACCAAACGCACGCTCTGATACATACTCTATCGCGTTATTATCTAGCATCAATTCCTTCAATCCCCATAACTCACTAAAAGCCAAGTTTCCAATCATGGTCAATTTATTGTTTCTGAAATTTAACCGAGAAAGATTCTCCAAGCCTTCTAACATTTCTCTTGTTACCACCGATATATAATTGAAATCCAGTTTCAATTCTATTAAATTGTTTAAATGCTTGAAACATCCTTCGTGAAGTAAACTGAGGTTATTATTTGATAAATGTAGTACGTGTAAATTGGGCAGATTGAAGAATACATCGCGTTTTAATTCAGATATTTGGTTGTCGTCTAAGCTTATGTTGGACAACATCATAAGTTGAGAAAAGGAGTGTTTTTCCAAATTGGTGATTTTATTGGATTTTAAAACAATCTGTCGCACTGTACTGGAATTCGTGAAAGCGTATGGTGGAATTTTTTCTATTGTACCAAATTGTATGGATAAGTGTTTAAGCCTGTCGAGCCTCACTATGGCTTTAGCCGGTATGAAAGTTAGTGCGTCGTCAGATCGTACATTAAACATGAGATGTTCCAGCTCAGATTGCGAGGAGAAACTCGGCCAAATGGGGTCATCTTCAGTTAAGCCACCGCTAAAAATCCAGCAATCTGCCCTTGTGGCCACTTTCGGTTTATTACTATCGCAATAACAGTGTACTTTAGACCTCCGATCGACGATATCGCATATGTTTATGAAGATTGGCATTTGATAGTAGCGTCTGTCAATTTTGGGCTTAGTCTCGTTTTTACTCTCTGTAATTCTGAGTTCAACAGTCATCAAAGATGTTATGATGATTAGATATTTTGTGATGTGGTCCATGATATTTGTAACTTTGACCTGAAACAAGAAAAAATGTACGTTACACCATCGTTTAATTGGGGTCTTTCTGTTCATTATAAATATTTAATAAAAATATGAAACGCAGTATTATACATACAATATGTAACTGCCAACAGACTAGTCTACCTACTAGCAAACGTTAATTTGTAAAACTGTATACAATTTCTCTTCAATAAATAAATAAAAAATATATATAGTTTGTGAAACTAAATTATACTTCTGTATTATGTGTACTTAAAGTATTTTATTTGACAAAACAACGACAATATTCTTCACAAATAATCCTAGAACCGTACTTATTAGTACTTTGTTTCACATTAAACACTTTATTATTTCCTACAGACGGCCTAGATTTTATTCGATGTACCTTTAATTAATACAAATCGTCAAGTATGCATTTGATGACTATCGCGATAAATATTTAAGCTTTGAAGTTATATGAACCGCTTTGTATATTATTTTACAGGCAGGATGTTACAACATAGTGATCACCAATGTACCTATTCATAACTTACGTTTGAGAATAAGTAATAGATTTGAGATTGCAATTCAAGCTACTAGGAATTTTATAATAACCCCAGGAATTAACGTAACATACAAATAACAAATAGGATTTAGATCATATGTTAATTAATGAGTATCCGTATCCGATTAATATGCAATATAGAAGTCAGCAATATTTATTGATTAAAATTTGTGTGTCTACGCGCATTGGTATTCTGAAAAGGCAATATATGTAATTATATGGTTTTGCTATTTATATAATAATCAATATTTTAAAGAGGAACTTAACACGAATGATTTGAAAATATATTACCCATTTGTGCGGGAGTCATCACTTATATCTGAATAAACTAATGTAATTCATATAAATACAAAAAAAAGTAACATCACGCCTGTAATCCCCGAAGAAGTAGGCAGAGGAATGTAGAACACTCCCACGTTTCACCAGT
>DWDV01000862.1:0-14828 GCA_018245615.1 Mimoniades ocyalus
AGAGACTGACTGAAGAACGAAGCGGAGGGAGTTAACCGTTACCTACATGTTGCCACATGCAAAAAAAATGCCTGTAACGTGATTAAAAAGATTTTTACGGTCTTACCCTTTTTACGTTACCCCGACGCACCCTATATTAAATTTTGAGAGCGTAACATAAAGTACAATTTAATAAACGCTCACTTACTTTATATTCCAGGATCAAAACGGAGCCAGATTGTAAATACACTAATGGATTCAAGCAAATGATTGGTCGACATGTCTTACAGGAATTATGTGAGTACATAGTTCTACATTTAATAAAGAAAAGTGTAAAATATGCACAGGTGATCATTATATGTTTTGCGTGTAATTAAAAAATAATGTACATACGAGTATGTTGATATATGTTCTAAATTAGATTGACATTACTTGCCGTCTTCAAAATTACCTTAAACTCATTACTATAAAAAAAAAATCAAGACTGGTGCAAAATTCCAATCCTTAGTCTACTATTAATCAGTCTACACCAAGAACGAAGGGCTCAATAAAATCCCTCCTTGTATGTTACCACCATGCGTACACGCATTCTTGTCGCTATTTATAAAGCGGTCAAAGGAACAGCTTTATGTGTGATAGTGTTGAATGAAGATTATGGAAATATTACACTTCAGTTGAACCTCTGTTTTAAAATATTAGTGCGTTTGAAAGTATTCTTAGAAATATTATTTTCTGATCGATAGTAAAGATAAATACATATATACTAAACGTAATGTATACTAATAATATTTCTTTTATATTTCAGTATGATTCTTCACCATATAGCAGATCTCGGGATACAGGAAGAACGACCAACTACACTTCAACAGATCGACCCACCGCGGTAACTGCGAAGTACATAAACACCACTCCATCATACAAGTCGTCTAGTATACCAGTTCTATCTAATGATCGCTCCGTGAGAGAAGAAACGCCCATTTCAACTATCGCGAATAGATACGCTAGTTATAACAAATCAGACAAATCCACAACTAAATATGAAAAGAAAGATTATACAAGTAAACTTACTGTACCATCATCCCCAGTCAGTTCTAACAAGAGCAGAGATGTCAGTCCAGTATCAGCCTCGTCTAAGTATAGCTTAACTCGATCTTCGCGTCATATAAGTCCAGATCGAAGGACAAAAAGTTTAAAAGAAAAAATTCGCGATCCCAGTCCTGTTGATCGAGAAAAACACATTCCAAGTAAGACTGATAAGGCAACAGGTTACAGTGGCCTGTCAAATTACAAATTATATCCTAGAACTCCTAGCTACAGTCGCCCTGCTTCTAGAACAGAAACAAAACCCGAAGTCACCGTTAATAGATACGCTATAGCCAATCGCTTATCATCGAGTTATCTAAGAAGTCCTACACCCGTTAAAAGAGCTTCGCAATCACCGGTCAGTTGTACAGATACGAATAAAAGTGAAAATGACAAACTTTTATCCTCATCTACTATAGAAGAGGAAGACCGTTATGATAAGAATGAAATGAACACAAAACATGTACAAAATGGCAATGAAATAAAAGTAGACGATAATGAAAATATTGAAACCGTCTCTGTTATTACACGCCACACTTCGCCTACACCACCTGGATCATCATCATACGTAAGATCGAGAAGGGCGGATATGGCTAAAACCGTTGAGAAAATAGTAACACGTGCCAAAAAAAAACCTGAAATGATAGATAAAGAAATTCAATCAGATCGGCTTGATGATCCAACACGGTCTAGTAGATTCGGCAGCACAAGCAGAAGTAGTATAACCAACTGGACGTTTTATGCTCCAAATAGTAATCATTACACTGGTTATGCAGGTAGATACTCAACTCAATACTCTAATTTACGTGATAACACGACCAGCAGTAACTCATGTGAAAGAAGTAGTCGTAGTCATAGCACAGAACCGGTATCAAGGGAAAATACAACATCCTATTCATATTCGGAAAGTAGTAAAGATAAAAATCATGAAAATAATATTCTACTAGAAGAAACTAATGAAGAGACGAAAACTGATTGTGAATCAAATGTAGATAAAGAAATATCAGATATAGTCATAAATGTGAATTTAAAGTTAAAAAGTACTAAATGCTCAATGAATTCTGGAGACTTAGTGTCACCAGAAATATCAATTACAAATAGTCAATTACCTCCACAAGCTCCTAAAACTGAAGCAACAGGGAAAACAAAAAAATTAAAAGTACGTAAATCTAGTACAGATTCATCAGATTCTACATCAAAAAAGAAATTAATAAAAAAAAGAAGTAAATCTGCAAGTTCTACGGATTCTAATCAAGAAAATGAAAAAACAGACAAAGAGTCTAGGTCTACAAAAATCTCTACAAAATCATCGTCACTGACGAATACATCCAAAACCCCGACAAAATCAAAACATTCCAAATCACGTGAAAGCAATAGTCCCGAAACCAGTATCACTTTATCTACCCAATCTTCAATCAGCGAAGATGAATCAGCATCAAAATCAAAAACAAATGATATTTCAAGGACATCAGCTGATGAAGTTTCAATACCCATGGATCGATCTGCAAAGCAGCTATCGCCTATTAATTCAAATAAAAACGACGGAGGTGCTGAGGAAGCTAAATCTTTCTTGATAAGAGCATTAGCACCCGTGACAAATCTTTTTAAATTAAAATATCAAGACGCAAGTGACAACAGTCGTTGGTTGGAAAATTCCAGTTCAGAATCAACGGGCAAAGATATTTCAAACATTATAACAGAAAGTGGGACTAGTAAAAGTAAATGTAACTCTGATAACATTATTGCGTCTAACGACGATAATGTTGTTCAATTGAGAGCCATCAGACACATAGAATCTGGTGAAAGAGCGTGGTGGCTAGATTCAGAATCGGACAAAAAAAGTCATAGTGGCGAAAAATTTAGGCGTCCGGAAACAAGCAAAGATTATGTAAATGAAAATCTGTCAACAAAATCGAATGAAAACGTAGACAGTAAAAAACCTTTGAAAAAAGTTATGTATCAAGATGATGAAAAGCCATGGTGGCTCGATAGTAGTGCCAATATTCCAGAAGGTATTGAACGGTTAACGCCCCCTCGAAAATCGTCTAGTGACAGTGATAAAAGTGAGAAATACAACTTTTTCAAAGTACGTCGCATAGAGTCGGGTGATAAAAAGGATTGGTGGTTAACAAGCAATGAAAATTCATCAAACAGTAATAAAGTTGATACATATAACAGTTTAAGTAAATCTGGTTCTGATCAAAGGAGCTTTCCTTTAAGGCGGATTAGACACGTAGAATCAGGCGAACGACCCTGGTGGTTATTAAGCGACAAAAACATTCCAGAAGGCATTGAGAAATTGCCGACACCGCCACCACAAGAAGATAGCGATAGCTCAGATTCCGAGGAAATTCGTATTTATGTACCGTCGTCACAAATTCCCCCTTTTCCTCTCCATTTGCCTGATGATGAACCGCTCGGTGATAGGAGAAGCCCCGAAGGCTTAGAAACTCCGAAAAATAACGAAGAATACGAAAAACGGAGCTCGCCGTACGAAAATAATCGTAAATACAGACGCGGTTCTTCAACAAGCCTTACATATCAAAAAAATTCAGAAAAATATATATCTCGTTACACGGATATTGATGACATATTAGGAACTTCAGGTCAGATATACAGTCCATTTATGGATTCTTTACTGGCAAGGAGAACCGGTCAAATATCTTTTGACGACGATGAGTGCGAAGAGATCGACCCGACGCAAGTAAGAATTCACGATAGCACTCCGCAAATGCCCGTCATTAAGAAACTCGGATGCAGGTAATTTGTTCATTTATTCAACTAATTAATTATTATTAATTTGTTAATAGTATTCTCATGTATTAACCGAAACTCTTGCAATTCTGGCGCGATAGTATATTAATGCGATTCCTTTAAACAACGCCAAACGACCGTATTGATGATAACATAGACTAGTTGATACCCCCGACTTCGTCTGCGTGGCTTATTGTAATATATTATTAAAATAGTATTTTATGTGCAGAGTGAAAACCATCAAAAAGATTAGAAGCAAAAATGTACTTTGCTTGCAAAATTTCTTTGTAAACAACGTTAATCGTTTTTAAGTTAAAGCGACGCTTAGTTGACATTGTAAAATTCATTTTTTCTTAAAACTTGAACAATTTTATATAAAATATAGATATGGCAATTTTTTTATATACTCAATGTAAAAAATAAAACTTAGAAGATATACATACATATCTTCACGCCAGGTCCCTTGCGGGATAGGCAGAGAGCACAGAGTGCTAAATATCTCTATTCTTGGACACCTGTCGTGCTTCGTCCACATTCATCACTTTCTTCATACATGCACGCCGGTTTCGGAGGCTTCTAACGTCCCTATCAGATAAAACCTTATTTATTTGGTCTAGTTAGGTGAGTCTTGGTCAACCTCGGCACCTGCGACCATCAACATTCGCAACTTAGAAGACATTATTGAAATCTATCTAGAAGTTATCCCTTCATTTCATTCACTTACAAGGACTGACCTCTATTGTTTTATTGTACAATTGTTTTGTAGAACACATTCAATAGTCATATACTGGCAGGTATCATACACGTTAGGCATTGCAGAAAACTCTTATATATGCAGGTTTCTTTACGACATGTCCTTTCACCGTTACAACAAGTAAAGTTTAATATCTAAAACGCATATAGTTTTGTAAGTAAAGAGAAACGCACCAAGATTTTTATGCAGGTCCCTGAAGAGGGAGGTAGTATTCTAAACTAATATCTGTCGAATAAGTGATGTATATTATCTTAAACCTATCCAATAGCTAATATCTCTGTACTAACTAACAAATAACAAATATCTATCTAATAACAAATATCTCTCAAATTACCTATATCTATCTAATAACTGATATCTATCTAATAACTAATATCTATCTAATAACTAATATCTACCTAATAACTAATATCTACCTAATAACTAATATCTACCTAATAATTAATGTCTACCTAATAACTAATATCTACCTAACAACTAATATCTACCTAATAACTAATATCTACCTAATAACTAATATCTACCTAGTAACTAATACCTATTACAATAATATCTAACTTACAATTGGTGGCGCACTTGATGGAGATAAGAGAAATAATCATTTTTATTATGGTTCGGTATTTCTATGTAAGATGCGAAAAATTTCCTAAAGAAAGATTTTTTATATACATTTCAGGACGGACATCGTTGACTACCAGGAAAAAGATCAGGTATGTCTTGATAATCAAAGCTTCCTAAATGTACTTACTTACTTAGTTTGTAGTTATGCAATAATATAACAAGTTGATGACGAGCGATTCTCAATTATGAAGTAACTTATAAGTTTAAAAAAAATGTAAGGAAAAATTCATTTATCATCATCGAGGGAATACTTATCTCTTACGGAACACAAACATTTACACAGGCTGTTGAAATAAATTGCACCACAGCTAATAACATCAGCTGGCTTTGAAAAAAAGTTGCCGGTGTTTGAAAGTGACAAAAAAAATAACCTATAACCAAAACCATTCTAAAACAAACGGTCCAATGTAATGTATTAACTTCGTTGTGTGATAAACAAATTGAATAGAATAATATCGTCAAAGCAAATTTGATTCACAGATGTCTTGAGAGTAACATAAGAGTGTTTTCAAAATAATACGTGCGCTGTAATTTTTGTGTTAAATCAACTACGAAATAAACAAAAGTAGGAGTTACAAAGCTACAACATTGAATAATCAAAGTAAAACAAAAGAAGTTTGAAGTAATATAAAACGCTACGTTAGATAGACTTACCTACATTGGAATCGTTATACAATTGTAGAAATGTAATCAAAGCTATGAGGAACAATATATTCGCAATCTTGACTCGGTATTAGTGACACGCATACAGACGCGAAACTAAACTCGAAAAAGCATTGTTTCTGTAACTATTTAAAATAAATGAAAGTTTTACCTAACTTAACAACAACAGAAATAGGTAATGTTTATCTACCAATTATCGAAAGTTTATCAACAAGAAGTGTCTAATATCGGTGCTGGCCGTAAGGCTTCCGCGCAAGAGTCGTTGGGAGCACTGAACTGAAGAGTGAACTGTATCCTTGAATTAGTCCCCTATGGGAATAACGCGTTGGAATGAGACGGCCACATTGTGTGCGCTGCTGACATTTTAAGGCAGTGACGTCATGAGAGAGTTTAGCCACTTCAGTCAGTTGCCGTACGCGGCTAATGAAATTTTGTCAACTGATTAGCTCTGGTCAATTCATATTGTCCAGATTTACATGTATTGTTATTCCTTAATATGTGCTGGCACTGACATTTAAAATGAAAATAATTTATTTTAATTTTAGACTACATATATGTATACATAATATAAAATTTTAGATGTTTTACCTTCTGTCACGTTTTCATTCTCAACGTATTCTTTTACGAAGGTTCGCTCGAAATCATTCTTTAACATCTCTTTCTTCCGCACTGGTTATTGCGATACAAAGTTTCGATACAACCCTAACAAACACCGTAGTCGTTTATCTGCCACGCGCTATTAAACAACTCACGCACTTTCAATGTAGTCGTATTATACCAAACGTGAAAATTTTACCTGAGGCGTCTTGTCTTGCTACAAGCTCTTCAGTTATACTTATGGCTTTGACAAAGTTAGTATTGGAGCTCACACGGAAGTGTACCGTCGCCGTTGTGATCTCGAACGAACAAAAAAGTTAAATACAAATAATGAAGTGAATTTTGTGATTTAGAGACTGCTTTGATCTCAAAAAGGTAGTGTTGTTTACTAAATAAACTGTAAGTGTTCATTTAAATTTAATTCGAGTTACTTGTACGTGGAGCCGGTTTTTTAGTTTTTTTTCGATACATGAACTTATTGAAGAGCTGGTGTAGAATAAATTTTTGCTATTGTCTTTATTTTAATAGGTATATTTAATGTTGAATTTATGAGCTTTGAGTTAATTTTGTGATTAGTGTCTACGTTTTTATTTTAATTCTTTCCATACTAAATACTACCGGAACATGTAACAATAATCTAACGTAATGTTTAATTAGTTATAAAAAGATATTTACGTTTTGTGTACATTAACTTTTGTTATGATATTTACAACAAAAAAACCTTAAAGCACCTTAAGCGTTACTTTTTAAATACAACATATTGTACGTTAATAAATTATTAATGAAGCCTCAAATTGGCTTAAAATCTCCGGATTTACAAGGATTGGATTTATATTTTTGTGATCCTGAGGTTGTATAATATTCTCGAAAATAAAAAAATATCTTGTATTCAGTTGTTCAAAAAATCAGCTGTTTTCAGGTTTTCAAAAAATAGTTATGTCAGGTTTAAGTAATAGACATTTTTTCAAATAAAATGTACAACACTATGCACATCATCAAATTGAAGGTTAAAAAATTACGTATAAAAACGATACTTTCGTTTACGTAATGGTGTTAATGAGTGATGTGTATAAATTTTTAACAAAAACCATAACACATTTTTAATTGTCGCTTATAATCGGTTTACTTTGGTAATCTCTCAATTTAAAAAATCATCAATTGTTGTATACTAGGAAGTAAAAGAGACAATAGGAATTACCTCTTCACCTTGACTTAGCCGCGTAGACTCCCACGAGACAACCATCACTGCGACCCTCGTGCCCTCACGAAGACGAGCACCGACACTGAATTAAATATTTTTGTCTTTATGGAAATAGATATTGTTATCTTTTATTACATTGAAAAAACAAACATTTAAAAACTAATCAATACGAAATTACTTTCTGACCAGGGTAAACTTATTTTGGTATTAAATTTTACGTTGATTCTTACTCTACATCACTTAAATCGTATAAGCTATAGTAGCTGAGACGATGAACTTGGAGTTATATTTAAAAATTGTGTTTTAATATTTTTAATGATATAATACAAATTTATTGGTTGGTAATATGAAAATAAAATTGCAATATGCAGTAGGTGGCATCCAATTAAAGCCACGACGTTCACTTGTGCGATGGTTTTACTATTAATTAAACGATAATCAAGAAAAAAGAAACTCAAAGCACACTTCTTATCTGATGGCACGACGCGATGTAGGTACAGCCCAGTAATTTAATGATCCCTAACACGCTGTAAAAAAGATTCTCTCAGTACATTCAAACCAGAATCACGTATTAACATCTTGATTGTATTCGTTACGCATTATGATAATAATGTTAGTTTTTAATAGCGACGTTTGAACTGTCAGTATTATTGGAACGGTTACTTTGCTCTGCTTGCTAACTTAATTCCGCCAGCTCTCTACTGTAAAGAATAGTTCATGCATCTCGCACGAAAAAAATAACAAATAAAACAACAACATTGCTTACTTTTATTCTTCATATAAGTGTCACCATCAATCACCCTTTATATCATTCGACTCTACTGGCCACCACTACACATACTATACTGGCTATTTGCGGGCTGCTCAACATCATGGAGAGCTCTTACCGGTACAGGTATATTCCCGGAGTTTTATTTCACCGTTGTAGCTTATGTTATTTAATTAATTTTAACTATTTTAAGTTAAATTAATTCAAATTTACAAAGTTAGACGTGTATGCAAATACCCAAACACCAGATATCAAAGTAGAGCGCAGCAATCTGAAGTATCTTTTGTGCTATTAATACAGCCTAGTTAAAGTAATAAGCAAAACACAATTAACTCGTTAAAATCGTAAACAAACACACCTGTTCATTCAATATCAAACATAAAGCCAATGTCATCCCATACCTATATTTAAACAAAAGAAAATAAAGAACGGTTTCCACGATATTCGTGTGTAGAAAAAAAAGTCCGCCATTACGTACAGGTTGTACAGGTGGTGGACTTCCTGCGTGGCATCCGTGAACGATGTGCGGACATCTTTAGTATTCGAGCGATTTTAGGTAGACTTCCTTAGAAACCTCGACCCATTCAATTTGACTGTACTTAATAATTTTAAAAAGGGTTAGTGCATTTCCTTATTACACATAACTGGCTGCTTCCAACACCATATTGCGAACATTTACGAGTAATAAATTTATATTCACAATGCGATCTAGGATTGCATTGGCCAACGACTTTAAAATATAACATTTAATATAATATATAATTTTTATAACAAACGGTTCCATCCGGTGTATATTTATGTTTGGAACACTCAAATTAATTTGTGTTCCAATGTTTAATCTTACACTTTTAAATCGAAAGCGTAAATTATGCCATCTTATTGTAAAAAAACTTCCTTTCACGATATTAACGTAATATTTTAAGACATCCGGCCTTTTTAGTGCTTATCGGAACTGATAACATTTATTAACTTTTACACCTGACGACAATAGGTAAAAAGCGTACTTCCAACAAAGGGTACGAACTCATTGAGATATTTGCGAGACAAAGGAATTTTTTATCATTTGTACGTGGAAAAGTTTCCGTGTTTCTTGCTAACTTCTAACTTAAGCAATCTTTTAACAAAAATAAACACTGTTTCCGACATGTTTAACACAAAATTATTCTTGCTGTCTCAACCGTTTTAAGTGCAGTTTTTGACTATTTTAAATTATTATATTATTTACCTCTTTAGCCTAACATAAAAAGTTGTTTAAGTGTGGTAACGCAAATGCTCACTTAATGTGTAGACTCCTATTAAAACAAATGTACGAGTATATTATCAGAGCGCAAGTAGAAATAGGTCATACTGTACAAAATATTTTAATAATTACAATTCCTATTAATAATTACAATTCCTATTAATAATTACAATTCCTATTAATAATTACAATTCCTATTAAATAATATTAACAGCTGCAGGTTTTAATTAATTATTGTATAATATTATTATTATCCAATAAATTTCGTCTCAATAGTACCTTTATTGTACTCGTATATGTTCAGTCGCGGTTTTACCTAATCAGTCAATAAGTCAATTATTTACATAAAAATAATATCTATACTAATCGAAAGGTTAACGGCTTATTATTATATAAATATTATATTATATTAAGTATTGTTGATATTTGTTTAATATTAATAACAGTAATGTGTAATAATATCTCAAATATTATTAAAGATATTTTTAATTGTTAATTTTTCTTAAAATAATTTTAGCAATATTTAAAAGAACAAGTGTAAATTAGACTACGTGTAATTCAATTAGAGTGGCAGTCAAGGAGGTAAAGTGTAAAGAAAGACCAACTATTTTTATCTTGTTTAATTGGTGGATTGTGAGTATGAAACTTATTGTTAGAGCTCGTGAGTTGTAAACGGAACCGATGTGTTCCCGAAAGGAACGGCTTGACAGGTTTTTTCGCGTCTCGGACCGGTCGATAGAAATGAGTGACGGAACGCTCCTCTGTCTTGGCTAGAAATCGCTTTCAGTAAAGTTAAAAGTTATATGATAACATTGTAGGAGTTTTTAGCACGTCAACATCAACAAGTTTTTGTTCATAATTAATGCAAACTTCAATATTCGCTAATATAATATTTTGTAGAGTCATTATAATTATTAACACGGGCAGCTTGTAAGCGACCATATCTGAGAAAATGGCAAGACAAAAAACTTTTAAAACTGGATGTAGGCTGTGTTCAAAATATCAAACCTAGAGGTGAGGCGTTGAAGGATTTTAAAACAAATACAGTGAATAATTAATGCAAGCAAAACTGGTTTTTATAGCAGCAATTGAGATGAAGACAACGTTAATTGTGAACGTAAGATGGTTGTTGAGTAAAAACGCAATGAGGCTTTCAATGAGAATATTTTTGAATAATTTAAACAACTATGGCTACAACATCCTACAACATGCAATATGTTACGGTATTGCTCATTAAAAATGAGGATAAATTGTTTCCAAACAATTTTATTCCCTTATTAAACTATTCTTATTAAACTATTCACTTATTATATTATTAAATTTATCTTATTATCTTATTAAATTATTCACTATACACTTATTAAACTATTCTTCTGATAAAAATGTTTTTTTTTTTATTTAAAATGTATTGCATTAGTTTTCTTTTAAATGTTTGTCTCCAAAACAGTACTGAGCAATCTTGTTTTCTATCGGACGTAAAGTATAAAGGTGAACGCACGACGCATAAGGCATGTGTTTTACAATTAAAATAGGATGTTTTTCTAATGAAGTCACAAAAGAATAGAAAGCTTTGTTAATGCGGTTTCACCCGCATTCTAAATGAAAAGGTCTTAGGACGAACACAATTATTTTTTCGAAGACCATCTTCAAATTAATTATTTAATAAATATTCTAAAATCATGACAATCACAAGAATTTGATAATTATTTAAAATTTATTCACTAAGCATTAACAAAGAAAACAAATTGTGATTTTTCCAACACTCAACTACAAAGGGCTTCGTGTTTTAAAATTATGCATTGCGCTGTTGTAATACATAGATGATTCCAATGAACACAATTTGAGCGATATTCAGATACATTAAAAACGTGCATTAATAAGAATAATTTTGTTTACATTTAAAGACACGTATAAGTATATATGTATGTAGATATTTATGTGTATATGTAGACATGTATAGATATCTTATTATAATGATAGTGTATAGTTAATGTAGATAATATATAGTTAACTAAATAGAAATTATGAAAATAATAATAATCGCAAAAACTATTTCAATATTGTAGCATTCAAACGTTACGCGCGGTGCCTACGTTATTGGATAGATAACGTAATGAAATAATGTTATTATAAAATTCAAGGTGACAGTGATACCTTCCAATGGTTACATAATACGCATGTAACTGTTTATACTTGTGTTAGCACATTTTTCTTATGTACCTGTAACACCTAATATCGCATTCTGAAGTACCTACATATAAATGACAGCAATTTTGAAGTCGCTCGATATGAGTACTTAATTGCATTATTACCGTGAATATTTGATACGACGTTCTAGCTTCACGAGGATTGCGGCCAGTACATTTTAAAATGACGATTTTGAATAAAATCGAGAGGTCCCGCTTTCGATTCCCTGGTCGTGTACTATAGTATTATAACTTAGATTTTCTAGTTGAAATGCCTATTAGTGGCTCGTAGTCTGGATGTGTACCATAGTGATGAAAAGTGGGAGTGTAATACAATCCTTTGCTACCTCTTCGCGCATTGCGGGCGTGATGTTATGCTTTTTTTATTTATTATTGTTATTGTTTTTGCACGGACACCGCAACGTGGTCGATCTCCATCATCGTTATTATTCGGCACGAAGACATCGATGTTGGTACACCCGTGAGTTACCATATTTTACGACAACGTACTAATCACTTTTGGCACAATATTTCCGTAACAGTTAACCGTAGGAATTCAGTTGGAATAATGGTCATGTCGTGAACTTAACAATACACTTTTGATATTTATCTCATAACCGTACGTCGTATTATTAAATTTTATTAATAACTCGCATATTTATAAATAATTCGCTATTGATCATATCAAAAATAAACCCCTCATGGGACGACTATGTTCAGCAGTGGACTGCATGATTATTACAAAAATTATTGCATATAAAAATGTATAATAGTACTCCCGGTACGAAGCAAACTTCGTCATGATAATTTTATAACCATTTTTTATAGAACGAACTAACGATAATAAAATTGCTTGATTTTAAAAAATTTGACGGACGGTCCGATCCACGTTTCTGTAAAATCAACAATAATATGAAACCAATGAAATTGATTGTTCGTATACAAGATACGCAGTTATTACAGTAACTGGAACTTATCGACATGTACAAAAAAGAGAGAAAATACATACATAAAAAGCCGTAGTAACTGAATAAGCTCAGGTGGAGTGCACTCAACGGCGCGCCATTACAATTTTTAAAACGGCGCGGCTCGCCATAGACCTGTCAGCTTCGAATAGAAATCGCTCGCAATATAAATGCGGAGTATATTGTGCGAATGTCGACCTACTTAACTTTAATCGAATATTATTGATAAGCACCTCGATAAACTGACCGTCGATTGTGTTCCATTTCTAACCACCAGCTGCGCAGTCTCTCCAGAATATATTATTGACGAGAACAAATTACATTTTGACGATAGTCACTACAAGATATAGGATCCAACATCCAACACCCAATGTTGAAAATAATTGTAAGTAAATCGTCCGTATCGTTGTAAGGTACATCGTGTGATATGAAGATCTGGTGTTTAATGGTCACTACTAGTGATGTAACTAATGTCATTTTTTGAACATTCGCGAATGCGAATACGAATATCCGCTACCGACATTCGCGAATGCGAATGCGAATATTCCCTTTATGTAGAAAATTTCATAGAAGAATTTCTCTTTGTGTCTTTACATTGCATTATATAATTTTGTCTTATAAGTTCTAATGAAAATTTAATTATTAAGCTTGATTGTCCAAAGTAAAATAAATAAATAAAACCAAATGATAAAATAAAAGATATGCTAAAATTTGCGAATATTCGCGAATACGAATATTCGTCACATCACTAGTCACTACTGCACATGCACATAGGACATAACTTTTAAAATGTTTTGCTAACAAAGATCTCTTTCAAATAGCTGTTTATTGTGAATTATAGAAAGTATTTATTTATTAGTTCTGGAGTATACAAAATATTATGTGTATTGTATAAATGTTGCTTCCAATTACATTATTTCTTTATTACGGTGTATTTATTAAAAAAACCTTTTTAAACGCTACGAATATTCAATTTTATTTACGTTTAAAACCGGTATATTTGATGGAGGGATATATCGCGATAAGATACATGTTTAATATGTTATACCGTATTTGCACTATTCTTAAACATTTTACGATGTTAATTTATCACTAAAAACACAATCATAGTTTAAGGTTTCCAATGCGTGGTGTGTCTGTCTTATTGTTAACATACATAAACATAAGACACGCATAGAAAAGGACGGAATGGCCACTATGACCGCACATGAATTGTACATAGAGTGTACTTGCTGTCTCGCTCTAGTGATAGAGCTATAAAAGAGACTGACAGTGTATTAGTGAATGCCTTTACCTATGCATAAATAGGTAAACGTGGGAAAATAACACATGACGGCGCGTGGGCGCATCCACAAGCTCGCCTAGGGTTGTCACTTCCCTGTTAGTTTTTCTAAATAAATTCTTTATAAGTATAATAACATCGTTGACTATTTTAGATCTCCAGAAATAGTTATGATTCATCACCATCTTCGTCATTAACCTTTTTGATTTTTTCGCTGTCCAACAGTACTCTCTAGGCAGAATGGGAAGGGCTTAGACTATAGTGTCTACAGTTACAGTTAATATCACATTATGAAAATTAGTTAACACTTAATTAAATCGATAGAAACAAAGCTTCAAGCCTTAGTTCTCCATTTAAGACTAAATCTATTCTTTCTGAACCCGTAGTCAGGTTTAACCGGTAGAGTCAATAATGGATTTTTTTTACTTTTATCTGAAACGACTCGTAAGTTTTTTATAATGATGTAATTATATCAAAGATTAACCCATTTTCAATCGGTTCCATAATACCCTAATAAATAATACATAATAAATACATACATAATAAATACATACATAATAAAACATCACGCCTATCATCCCGGAAGAGGTAGGCAAAGGAATGTAGAACACTCCCACGATTCAACAGTTACGTTAACGTCCCACTATAGAATAGGTGAAGAGCCTATTGCCATACACCTGGCACACATCCAGACTCCGAGCCACTACTAGAAAATCTAAATTAGAAAATTTAGT
>DWDV01000863.1:0-14820 GCA_018245615.1 Mimoniades ocyalus
CACGGTACTTATAAGACAGTGTACGTGTGAGTAATGCCGGGGTTGTGAGTTCGAGCCTCACCTGGAGCATAGTTTTTAGAAAAAAATAGTAAGAATCATGATCATTCGTTTATTTTTCTACACGTCCTCATAATAGCAACTTCAAATTCTAAGCTACCGGGCCTGCGTTCCTATCATCCAACTCTCAAGTGAAAATTGTACATAATATTGTACATAATATACCTTGATATATCACAGAATTGAATCAGTTGTTATTAGAATCTGTAGCAAATGTACTGTCACAGTCCACATTTTGAGTAGCAATAACTTATTTTTGTTAAATACATGACCACCAATAACACAATTTATATTTTTGATCCTACATGTCGCATGAATATACGTCATCACGAATCTAATCGTAGAACAACGTTTATCTGTAAGTCAAATGTCTCTAGTCTGATTTTTTACACTGATACCTGGAACTAGACCATGTCGTGGAAATATTGTATGGGATAATCGGATTTTTCCCGCGAGGCATTGAATTTGAGTATCATATGTTTATACTCTGTTGGTGTTGCATAGCATTTCCTAACATATATGAAGTAGGTACTCTAAGGTAAAGTTTTAGATCATAGATTTGAAACGTTCACCTATGTAGTATCCTATACTACTTATGGACATCAATAACACTTCTGAGAGTTCCAATCTATGTAGGTGTCGATTCAGCTGTGCCTACTGAAGACCATTGCTCGTGTCCGAACGCTTCCGTAAAGTTGGCAAGCACATTTAACTCAAGGGCTACGCTAATTTATAATAGTATAATAACATGATAATTCTTAAGGGATTCAGTCGATTGAAAACACACAATAAACCAGGTGTAAAATGAAAAATGTAATCCTTACTTAAATGTACATTATATTACTGTTATAAATATTGACTAATGAAGGAATGCGTGTTTTAAAAGGCTCATTTGACCATGAGTGTTGTCAACACAGAATGCACTTCACACGACTCCCGTGTTGCCAGTCGTGGGTGGTGTTGGCTGCGTGAACATGAACGATGTAGCGTTTTGGAAAAATTGCTTTTTAACGAAGTCTGTGGTGGCCGACTGGAGGTTCTCCTTGGCACCGAATTTGCACTTGACATAGCAGTACAGGTTCGAACCCGTAAGCGTCAGGGCTATGAGCACCACGAGCTGAAAAATAATCAAAGGATACGTTCATCATCATCATCAGCCTCCCCTACGGCCTCCCGAGGGGCTGTGCCCATAATCCCCACACTGGGCATGCGGATTGGGGATAGCAGAGCACCGGGATTTATTAGTAACGGGTTTAATCGCCTCTTGCGACACCTTGTACCCGGTACGGAATCGGAGTAAATAACAGGATTCATTAAACACATATTTTTGGATAAATAAATCCATCCATTATTGAGTAATTATTAAGACGCATATGCATCAGAGACAAGTGATAGGACACAATCTACCGATACAAAATATTATTAAATAATTTAGTCAGACTGCAATCATAGAATAGAATCATAAAATACTTCATAATGTTACATAGATATTCCGCCTTACAGGTCTGACAAGTCGCACTTGCCAAATCTATCAGATTCAGTAGTCAGTCATATAACGTAATATCACGCCTGTAATATCCGAAAAGGTAGGCTGAAGAGTTTATGTACACTCCCACGTTTCACCATAGCAGTTATAATCACATAGTTCAAACAATTCCCAATCTTTGTCATTCTGAGAGGAGATCTAAGTGCAATAGTAGAAAGATTAGTTATAATTTGGCTTTAAAATATTTAAAAACATTACCATCCATTTAAACTTAAGTCCAAACAGGCATATGATGAAAAAACCAGACCAGATCATGGGACAGAGGACCAAGCCCAGCCAGAACAATCGGCTCTCGTTTCTGTTCACGCGGTTCTGAAATTGAAATTTCGCATATTTAAGGTAATAATATCGCTATAAAATACGAACTGCCATCAAAACTTCCAGAACAAATTCGTTAGAGATTTATAAGTCACCGATAATGTGCGTATATACAAGCAGGTCGGCGGAGTCAGTTGGCGTTTAGACAGATCATTTGCCTCAACGTTCTGCAACGATACAATAACGGGTTTCGTGGCTCTCGACGCATTTGCAACGTGCGACAGGCGCGATTCAGCATCGCTACTAATGCGCGATTTTGCGATTTTTTCGGACGATATCAAGTGAATGAGCGAGGCTGCCAGAGTACCCGCAGCTTTGAAGGTATCTAAGCTGTAGCGCGACAGTTGAGCGGAGGCATACGGCCCGCGACAGTATGGCGACTGTATCGCGTATGTTTTGCGACTGTATCGCTGCAAGAAGTCGCCGTGGTCGCACTCCCTTAAGGTTAATGTTAGCATATTATTATCATGTAACTTATGTTGACGATATGTAATTCACTTTAAGTTGCGATCTGTTCTGTTGATCAGTGGCCACGCCTCTCAAACCAAGTACAAATAGGCGATAGACCTATTAACAATTTCAATGAGATATGCACTGAAAAGAAACGAAGATTAATTGCGATACGATACGAATGATGTTTTAAAGGTATTTTATAAAAATACAAGTATAAGATGTATTTTGTTATATTGTATATGTAATAGTCATCAAAATCCATTACTAGAATTTTTATATGCAATCAAAATCGAGTGCTCAATACGCCCTTCACGTACTTCTCGTCCTCTAATGCAAACACAGTACGTCACAAATTTGTCGGTAACATTTTTGCCGCTCGGTCTATGGGCTATTCGACAGCATAGCTAGCATTCTATTGCATAGATTCGCTGCTAATGGATGCATCTAATAATCAAGGGCCTTTGACAGATCAGAAACTAATTGAGCTGTCCCGGTAAACACACGTGAACTAAGACGACACATAAATAAATTATGTTATTTATTATTATCATTATTATACTCACAAGATTTTTATTAGTTCCGAAGTTACATGGGTGTAATTAAGCGGTTTAGGGCCCGTGGCGCAATCATCGGATTGGGCCCTCCCTCATTGTACACAATACGTGTTTAATGAACGCTACAATTATTTTTAGTAAATCACCACAAGTAGCACATCCAAACGCTATTATAATAGTTTTTCTGGTAACTTCGAACGTATATATCATATTGGACTGAATTCACGATTTTATTTTTTTATCTCAAAATCCTTGTTAGCTCACGAGCCCGCTCAGACTTTGAGGCCAGTGAAATTTGGCCCGTCCTGCCACCCCATTATTACGCTGCCCGTAGTTATTAAGGCATATGCAATGCATTTTAAAGATGGATAGTACAGGAAAATAGTAAAAATAATAATTAGACTGTCACCTGTTTGGATTCAAAGACCCAATGCGATTTACCCTCGTCATCTACATAGTTCCACCATCGTAAACCAACTAGGAGGCGTCCTGTAAAAATAAAATCATATTTAATTAGAAAGTGTGAATCTTTAGCGAGTTGAATATTTGATTGAGCTTAAACGTCTCTCGGACTATGCCAATGGAGGTGAACAACTTACCACTGATATTTTTTACGGTCCAGAAGTCTGCAGACAGCAACAGTATGATAAGTACAAAGCTTGCGATGAAGGAGTCTGAGAACAATCCGCACAGGATGTACACCACGATGGCTGCACTCCGAAATATCAGGTGAAAAAACACTATGTAGGGGTGACTGAAAAGTTGTCATACAAGTTATAATTATGAAGGCTATAATTATCTGACCGCCTCGTTGATCCGAGTGTTTGCAAGCGCGACTGCCGATCGACAGATCCTAGATTCAAATCATGGTACTACCAGATTTTTCTACATAAAATTTCGAACTAAAATTTCTAATAATTACTCTGAGCACGAAGCACGAAAACACAGCACGAAGTATCGAAGCACACGCGCGTTTATGAAACGCTTTACTGAATCGCCGCAAAAAGCCGCAGCGAGCGATCTCCCTTCATGTCTATTGCTTGGTCATTTTAAAGATCCCATTAAATCTAATTGTTGTGGTTAATTATGAGTGATTTTTTCATTTTTTATTTCACCTTCATTTTGATATAAATTTGCGAATTATTAAGTGCAAAAAAATTATTTATTTTCTTGCTGTTCAAATATTGTGATTGCATGTGCATGTGGTTATATTACAATATGTTTTATTGCAAATAAAATATTAAAGTTGTAAAATGACAACCATTAAGTTATTACTTATAAATTTTTCGATGAGAGAAAAATTAAAAGTATACATATAAACTGTTATAAATAAATCTGTAAATAACTTGGCTTAACCTTATTAACCTTTATTAATTCAATATGGCACTGTATGCATAGAAAATAAATCTAATTGGCTCATTGATACACTGTTGGTGACAAAACTCACATAAATTGTTTAGTAGCATTATCCTCTTCTCCGAAGGCGATGGTGTCATCATCCATGAGCGGGACCTGAGGCACAGTGGGCTGTAATCGCGCATTAATAGTTCTATGTCAGCCAAGCCGTGCAAAGCCATGATAACACTTGCATTTCAACTTTACACATCTATATAACATGTCACTCTACTTTAAAAAGGAAACTGGATAAAATTCAATTGAGAAAAATGCAAAACAGATTGATTTTGATGAACACAACACTAATAGCCAGGATTCAGTTTGATTGCGGGGTTGCAGTTCTGATCAGAGATATTACAAAATGAATGAAGGATGAGTAAAATTTAAATGCAATTTATTTATATTAATCTAATTGCAACAAGAGGCAATTCATATTTTAAATCTTAATATTTTACAAGCAGAAAGCTTATTATGGTCTACTATTTAAATCAATGAAGGAATACTTCTTGTTCCAATTTAAGGCTTTGAATAGTGTATTTTGTGACTTTTACCATAGCTAGCAAGACAAAAGTTTTCTGTCAGTAGACAAGATATGTAAATGTGGTCTAGTGCTGCAGAAAAAAAAATCAATTCTCTCTAAAGTTAAAACAATTCAAGAAACATTAGAGAATATAGTTCAATAAAAACTAAAACACACTAGATTCCAAGTTAAATTTATTTCTCATCACCTATGTTGTTTACCCTTCAAAAGATTGCTAGTTATGCCCATACCAATGTCTCTGTGATTAAATAACTTTTTTTGTATTATGGTATTGCAATGCATTTAAGGGAGCTATGTGGTATGAACCATGTATTATATTATATATAAAGGATACAGGTGATGACAGCATTGCAAAAAATTTGCAAAATTGTAGGTACATTGTGATAAAAACACAAAATGACAAATTGCTTTTCTATAAAGAAATTTTAAATGAGACAAGCTAATGTTTAAATTGAACGATATGAACGAATACAGAATACTATAACGTCTAGCGGAGTACATGCTCGATTGCTACAGTTTCTTTGAACACGAAACTAACATTTACACCTATAAATTAATATGACCCATAATGTTGTAGCAATTGTTAATAATAATAATGAAAAAGCCAAAACATCTGTATGGCAATTAACAATGTGGTTAATAACATGTAGGTAATTTCAATGAATCACTGATTTGTTTCATGAAGTGTTGGAGCTGAACTATATTAATTAATTTACTAAACTTACGGTTGCAGAGTTCATGTTAAAAATTACACTAAACAGTTGAATGTTATTTTTATACGACTCAATAATATAGTAAACTCTATAGTAGCTTATAGTATAAAATACATCAATATTTTTCTTCGTATATGAGCCAACCCATATATTATCAATGTCGTATACGTTTCTTGACTTTCTTGTCAAAGTTGTCAAATACATCAAAGTCAGTTGTCAAAGTCGGCCAGTGTAATTTTTAATAGGGTCAACTAGCCACACAATTTACTATTTTGGCCAAAGAACTTATTCAAAATATATATTGAGAAGTTGAAGTAAACTCATTTTAATTAGTGCACTTATATATATTGAGGATTTTAGGTAATAAATCAATATAATAGGCTCGCTTAAGTTTACTATACCGAAGACTTAAAATATTTTATAGTGGTCCAACTAATTAGTGCAAATGGACACAAATACAACAATTTAATTTTCTCGAGTCCAATGCTAGAAGTATTTTAAAATAAATATCTTCATATATGTTGTATGGTTCCGTTTTGGCTTATTGGCATATAGGCTTAATCTATATAGCGAAAAAAGGCTTCATTCGTTTTTGAATATTCAGTGCTTCCTGCTGAAATCGTGTTTCATATATTAACACAGTTCATACCTACACATAATCCAAATGATTATCGTTATACGATTCATCAAAGCAATGAATATACAGAAAGTAACGATAAAGTCTTAGATATGACCCAATCAAAAGGACTCTTTATATGTATATAGCCTTAAGCTAACAAACATATTAAGAAGATCTGATAAATGAAATATTTTGTTAAAGAACGAATTGCGCATAATGGTGACCTTCGGATGTTCTTTTACGTTATAATCAATTTCGTACCTAATCGATGTAATATCGATTATCAGTCTAGTTCATTTAGTTTGTCGAATATCGTATATATAATTCATTGATTACATAATTAATAGTGACATTAGTTAATAATTTAATTGATTTTTTCTGAACTTAATGAAAATGATTTAGAAAATTAACAAATTGCAATCTATGTCTAAAAGGAATCGTAATGATTAATTTTCATAGCCATTGTAAGAATTAATACAGTAAATAAAAGGGTGAAGTTCTGTGCAAACTGTACGTCGTGCAACTAAGGTGTCATTATCAGCTGATCAATCATTGGATTAATAGTATTCTATCGAATACGATTCGTTATCAATCTGAAATCGAATACTACAGATGAGAACTGTCAAAATTTTGCAGGAAGGCACATGCAACGCTGTTTACAAGTAGACATTCGATGTACTCCTGTTTGTCGTCTAGCGTTTGTTTTTCAAACTTAATTGGGCCTACGCTTCGCTCTCGTACAATGTGTGTTCCCGCGGGTTTTGCGGTGTTATCGTGCTCGTGATCCTTGTATTAGTGGGTGACAGGTGCGTTTTGCGTAATTGGGAGAATGGGTGCTAAGGCTAGTACCGCGAATGGGGGGCAGAGTCCGCGCACCAGGACATTCTCTACTAGTTCCAGCTCAGACGTGGTGTCAGGAGGCGCGGGGTTCAGTTTACTACGGGCAATACCCGGGATACAGGTATCGAACGACCGCCAAAGGGCTAGGTCCTTATCCTCGGTACCGGACCTGCACGCATCGCACGAAGCTATCGCCATCCCTCCGAATTCGCAGAGTTACGAAGCCTCCGCGGCCGCCAGCCCCGATACAGACTCCAGCTCGAATGAGGATACCGGACCTATGCCGGGCACGTCTCTTGCTCTCGGCAGAGTATACGCAGCACATTCCCTGCCTTCACACATCTGGTCTTTAAATGGTAAGTAGACTATTATTTGAGACAGTTTTGCTACACTCTGTTTATTCATGTAAAAAAAATGTTTTATATAACAAGTGTTAAGTAATCAGCACTATATTTTTAATACCTTTATACACATCATGTCTATAAAATATAATTATCTTTATAGTTTATATATTTCTGCAATATATGTTTCTTAGATGTTGTTGGGAGAAATTTATAGCTAGACATGAACAATATGTATGTGATGGTAAGCACCAATGAAGCTTATGTAGCAAGCTACATTACATGTGATTAGATAAAGTAAATAGTTAGATTAGACCCATTAAATAAATGTGCTTTTAAAATATTGAAACATGCTTATTGGATTCCAATTTGAATAATACCCTTTTCTGCTTATAGTGTAGTTAAATTATGGTATATATTTACTTACAATATGATATATTATATGAGCAGCTGGAAAAATACTGATATGTACAGAAAATAGTTATGTGCAGAAAAAATATAAAATTTTATGTCTGAATGTAATAAAACAACAAACAGTCTGTTATCAATTCATCACACCATTATCATATTAAGAAACAAAGGAAATTTTATGAGAGTGATGTCACAGTTAGTTAAGATTGATGATATGTAGTGCATGCTGGAGTGTTTAGGTTGGCTTTATTCAATACCAAATATAATACACACAGATTTAACCAATAGTTTCTTTTTTGTTAATACAATTAATCTGAACAGATCTGCAAGCAGAGATCATGGCCATTGTTTCTTAATAAGACTTTTGTCATTAAGAAAGAATGAACAACAAAAATAGTGATTTATAGTATTATACTTAGTAACTTTTGTAAGAATAGTTGTAGCTGATATTGTACTTAGTGAAATTTGAGTTTTGTTTTCTTAGATCTAAAAAAAGAATACTGTCCTGACAATTTACTGTCTGACACAGTTTCACCTCTTGTTTTGTAATATTTTGGGTTGTGGTATTTATAATGTTTTTGTTAACTTATTTTTATGTTGCTGTTTGTTCATTTAGTGTAGTTTTAATAAATGGTTAATTTTACTCATAATTTTATAACTTAATTGTGTTTTATAGGTATTTTTGGAATTTTGTATCTTCAAAAATTCTGGATTTCCATAGTAATTTTCTTATACTTCTGGATCAGCTGTCTAAGCTTTATATACCCTTTGGACAGCTACTAAGGTTGCTTTTCAATTAAAACTTATTTTTAGATTGCAATTTTTGCATCCTCAGGGAATAAACTTCAGCAGATGACATAATGTATGCATTGTGTTTTGAATGGAAAAGTGACAAAATGAATATATGTTATGACTTTTAAAATAGACAAGACAATGCCTAAATATAAGTATATTAAAATTAAAAATTATTGGGAAATAGAAGATACAGCAAGTGCATGATCCTCACTCTGGGCATGCAGGTTGCGGATCACAGAGCATACCACTCACCACCTACGCAGCTGCCCGTAGGCAGTCAGGGCATTCAGCCTTCTCTTATGACATCCTGGTATTCCGGCATGGAGATATGAGAGATTGGACAAGAAGGCCAACTACTGGCTATAGCCTAGGCCCTGGCATATGATTTACAATTAGATAGGCTGATGTTTAGAAGACATGTTAGAAGGTTAAAAACTCAAATTTTAGGTTTATTACCAAAACACTGGATTTTCTCTCCCTATTTACAGCTCTTATGTGTCTAGAACTTTGCCTATCTAATAAAAAAAAATTGATTACTGGCCTAGCCTTTAGTCCTTTGTTGAAAGGATTTTATGTTATTAATTGGCGGTTAACATTTTCTTAATGAGTCTAAGATTGAGTTTTCTCATGGTGGATACTCATCTTATTTACAAGTGTGTGCTGGTTACTTTTAGATAAAATGTGTATGTACAAAAAAACAATTTATTTTAAATAAAAAAGAAAAATACAAGCCAGAAAAATCTGTAATTGTTTTATGTAGATAATGTGGCTGTGTTAAGTTTTGTGGTTTAGATTCAAGTGTTGTTCACCGTTTGAAAATCTGGGGTTCAACTCCTGGCAAGAACCTGTTAGTTTCAGAAGTTACATAGGATTTTAATTTTTAATATAATTTACAATGTAATATTTAAACATATACGTAATTCTGTACGTAAAGTGCTATATACATTTTAGAGATCTTAATAATGCCTTGTAAAATCTGCCAATCTGCAATTGTGGTGGGCCTTAAATATTGTTACTTTGATAAGAGCTCTGTGTTAATAAGTAGAACGATAAAAATGTGTTGATAATGATGAAAATAATTTTTTTTTGAATTGTCACGTTTAGAATAAGGAAGGAAAATATTTTTGCAAGCATATGATAAACGGGTATACCTAGTACGTTTCTAGTGTAGTGTGTGAGTCTGTCAAATGAAATAGTTAAAACCATTGATCATTAATTGTATGGATCATTGGATAAATCATAAAGTTCATGAAACATTAAAACTGTTTTGTTACCTCACAGAGGATCCTGTAGAATTTATTAAAAGTTTTAAAATAAAAGAAAAGTTTTGTTGACGAATGATAAGTCGGAATCACCGAAAGACGGTTGATAGCCATAAAACTCGCAGTACGATCTGCGTCGTTCGATCTCCGCATAATAATTTTATAACGTGATGGGCTAATAAAAAAGTAAATTATTATTCCCATGATTCCTAATTTATACTTAAAAA
This sequence comes from Mimoniades ocyalus, assembly GCA_018245615.1. Taxonomy (NCBI): domain Eukaryota; kingdom Metazoa; phylum Arthropoda; class Insecta; order Lepidoptera; family Hesperiidae; genus Mimoniades; species Mimoniades ocyalus. The sequence goes on from DWDV01000863.1 coordinate 10,073, forward strand.
ACCTTAAAATAAAGTCCCAAACCGACACATTATCTCTCCAGCGTTGTATTATAACACAAACGGGCCTTATTTTACATTATTTTGTGTACCTACACGTGACTAATGAATACATAATATGCCAGCGTAGTAATTTATTTCGTCTTCTTCGTTTAGAAACATTTATTTTAAATCTTTTAAGCTATGGCATGACCATAAATTGCAGAAAAAATGTCGTAAAATACGTAATTTTTTCTATTATTATTATAGAATCAAACCAGGTTTCTAGCGAGGTAGGCAGAAAGCACAGAATGCCGAATATCTCGAACCTTGCAGACTCGACGTGTTCCTTATATGTTTATAATTCTGTATATAAGTTCATGATTATTTTAATTCATTGTAAAATTCGCTTTTTCACATGTATAAAAAAGAATATGAAACTTTCATTTCGACCTTGCACTGCGGTAGGATGGTATATGATGATGGTTTTTGCCTAAAAGTGTTCTTTGATAAATAAACACTCTTCAAACCATATCAAATATGACTATTTATCACGAAATTACGTTTTTCACATTAATCACGACATAACATGAGCCAAATGCAAATTTATCTAAAGTACCTAACTGTTTAAATCACTCTACATTGGAACCTATATTGGACTAGTTAAAAATATGTGTTCTAAAATTGATAATTATTTTGAGCGACATTGTCTTGGTATATTTTTTCAACTCTTTAATTGTGATTAGGTATCACGTAATGATAAATAGTGATAGTCGTACACAAAGGACGTTTGATCAAATGGATGAATGAATGATTTAACGAATAATTGAAGCACCGAATGATTCATTAAATGAATAAAATTTGACTTTATGATTTTTTTCAAATTATACTTTTTATATTAAAACATTCTTTAAATTAATCTAGTCTTATTTATATTACCTTTTTTGTGTGTCTAAAGTCCACGGATCACTATATTCTATAAAGCGAAAAAAAAAATCGCGCTCCCGCCAATGTATCCTTGTTTTACGAATGATCATTAATAATTCAATCGCTTCACCTCACTATTATTAAATTGACTGTGACAGACGGAGGCGCCATGTTTATTTTATAGATAGACGAGTAAAAAAAAACAGTAGGTACAGAAGCAACAGTGACTGTTTTTTCATTTACGACCGTTTAACGAATGGTGTTTCATTATGTACCGTAGGAAGGAATCGATCCCATAAATTTCCGTATATCGACGTTTCGCTCGCAACGAATATATTATGTGTACATAATATATTTCTATCAACGTCGCGCCGCTGTCGTGTTCAGTATTAATGTGTTACCTGCTTTATAAAAGGTCTAGCATTGTGTTGACCTACTTTCTAACATTATTTAATTACGCCGGTTTACGTGTGGGTCCTGTTGAATTTTCCTGTATCCTGTAATGGTGTTCGTACACTGTGTAGCTACATAGAGTTTTACATCTAGCAAACGTTTTCTGTTAAATGTTTCCTAACGCCGCGTAGCATCATAACAATAATGACACAATGTGTGTGATATCATCGACCAATAAAAAAACGTGTTTCGTACTTTAAACGTATCGCACATGTACATAATATAAATTATATATACAATATTTCTTGGAGATCGTGTATTTAAAAATAACGTTCTCTTAATATTTGTCATTGAATTTTTATAAATAAAAATCGAAAGTGTTCATTTTGCACGCGCCTGTGGACGCACTTCCAAATAGTCAATTGAACACTCATTATTTTTCTTTGCCTACTAATTAAGTTGAAACATGAGTTCAACGGAGAAGTAATAGCTAAGCAACTCGTATTATCTTTTACCTAATTTATTTTTTCTTCACATGGTAACGCTTATTTTTATCTTGATTTTTGTTAATATCTTTCTTTACCTTTAGTTCCCTTTGTGTTACAATTTTCTAATTTTCGTGTCCTTATTTAAGGTTGTTTTAAAATGTTTCGTTATTACCAACTTGTACAAAGAACAATGAAGGAAGTGAAATACGTCATACGGGCCACGGGGTCCTCTATGTCTTCATCATAATTGGGGATGACATTGCTGATTTAAATAAATACATTTGTTTGATTAGTATGCTTATAAGTTTACCAGTAGTAATCCAAGAATCATTGTTGAAACGAAGATAAAAGTGAACTTCATCATATCATTGTTGAATTGAAGATAAAAGTGAACTTTTGACGCTTGCACTGACTAGTATACAACTTGAAATAAATAACTTAAACGCAAGAAAGACAAAATTAAAAACTAACTTAAGCAATGTAAGGATGTTTTTGAAATAAAAAAAATGAAATAGCTAAATATCGCCATTTCGGTGTATATAAAATCATATGGCAACAAAGATAATTCTAAAAATTAAGAAGAACGAAAAGAAGGTACTTAAGAAAATAAAAAAGAATAGTAAAATTAAAAAAAACGTAAATATTTTGAACGAATTAATGGAACACGGCGACAATTCGTGATGATACCTACCATTATCAACATAAATATCGAAGCATGAAACTAAGAGAAGAAAAAAGTGAAACATTCAATCAAAAAAATATATGCACTCGAAAAAATATTTCAAGTGTGACTAGCAAAAACAGATGTTAGCGTTTAAATGGGTGAGCTTTAACCGCTTAGGTTGTTCTTAAATACATCAAGTTTTAAATTAATTATGATTCGGAATTAATACAGAAGACAGGTGTTTATTTTCGGATGTCCATTGTTAATAGTCAGATAGTTAATTAATAGTTAGTAAATCGTAACGTTACGCCTGTAATCTCCGAAGGGGTAGGCAGAGGAATGCAGAACACTCCCACCTTTCACCAGTCTTCACTTCGGCAGTCGCACTTGCAACCAACACGACCAACGCAGAAAGAATTCATTCATATGAAGCATGAATATTTTGTGTATTACCTAAGTAATCGGAGAGCATTAGAGAGAAAGTAAAAGAAACTTTATATTACTTTCCATTCCTAGGGCTGCTGGAAGAGATATCTCTTAAGGATCAGCAGTGCCTTTATACAACATCTCTATTGTATGATTTTTTTTTTCATTGATTTTTGCTTGCGTACAGAATTTTTAAATACAATAATCAATAAGGAAATAGTACTATAGTATATGTTCCTACCAATAACGTACCTATTTCATTTCACCAAAACTATTCGACATTTTACATGTTTATTATAAAAAATAAATTATTCATCGACAAAAGGTATATTGTAGTTTATGGTATGTGTATTTTTTAACATATTCATAAATAGTTTTCATTTAAACATCCAATTTCGTAGACTCGATATTCAATATTTTATAAATACCTGCTTAGGCGCTGTGGACCTGCTGTCGGATACCTACTAATAATCCTCGTGTTTTTTGTGTGTATATTTTGGTTATGTATTTTTATTGCTTTAAGATTTTGGAGAGTAAACATGTTTCAATATTGTTTTTTTAATGCACTGCGAATCCCTACCCAATCCGTAGGCGGAGTTGCGAGGGCGAGGCACGGCGGTAGTGGCAGTGGGAGCCCGCAGCGTTTAATTCATCACTGTAGCAGTAAACAATAATTTGTATATCTAAACGTTTTCTATTATTGACCGGCCAGTGCGTCAGTCCGTCTAGTTCTCCCGTAATAAATTGCCCGCTTTTCCGGGTTCGAGTTGCGCCTACGCAGGGAAAGCTCAGTCTTTCGCGGGACGCTGTTGGATACGGACGAGTTTATTTATTTTTTGTTCAATAACGATCAAGATGTATCGTCGTCGCTACCGCACCACGCTCGGTCTGGGGCTCGGCTCGTCGTTTTCATCGACCTTCTCGACCACGTTGTCGTTTAGTTCCACCCGCTCGACTACCACTGATTCTGTGAGGTCGGATGCGCGCGCCACGGCTGCTAAGCTCAAGTCGAAGTACGAAAATGCAGGCACCGCGCAAGGTCTGTCTGTGTGTGTGTGCGTGTGCGTGCCCGTGAGTCTGTGAATGTCTTGTTTCGTGGTCATTGACCCGTATAACCTTAGTAGTAGCAGTCCGGTAATTTATTGTTTAATAACATTAGTTTTTTCAAGTGACTTGTTGATTAGTTATTATAGGAAACTGGTAACTGCGTCATTCTCAAATTCTTAGATATGTAGTAATATAAATAATTAATAGTACCTAGATTTTTGTTATAATTTTCTGCTATTAATCGTATAATCGTAATATGTGAATACTTTTACGTTTCAATGATTCTATAATATTTCAAATTATTAAGTAATAATTAATAATAGTAATTTATAATATGATAAAAATTTACTGAAATATTAGAGAAGATTCGAAATATAGTAACGTGATGCATGTTTTATTTTCAAATGAGTACAGCGATTATTATAGGGCACTTTTCGCAGTAATAGGTCCTTCCCATAGTGATTTAATAAAGTAAATTTCAATTGAAATATGTGTACCTACGAGTATATGTAAAATTTAATTATATCGATAAGTTACGTGCGGTTGAAATGAGATTAATATTGTACATAACACTTAAGCATATTATTTCTGTTTATTTCCATAAAATAAAATATAAACCTTTTTTCATTAAAAATACAATTCATTTAGAAAAAAATATATTATACAGCAAACAATAAACGACTTCATTAAGACCACAATTTTTCATTAAATTTAAATAAAATTAAATATAAACGTAACATCACGCTTGTTATCCCCGAAGAGGTAGGCAGAGGAATGTAGAACACTCCCACGTTTCACCAGTTACGTTTACGTCCCACTATGGAATA